>CACRXK020000132.1:0-102934 GCA_902702795.2 Paramuricea clavata
GACTTTCGAGTACTTAATTTTGCCGAAAAATATATAAGGACTTTCATGACTTTTGACGACCTGTACGAACCCATGCAAACTGGCGTTTGGCTAAACAAATTAATGGGCGACTGTCATATTGAACACTGTTATAAAGGTTACTGTTCTCTTAAATTACCTGCTCAATAAGCTCACCACATGAAACAGCAATCAAATCTTTAGCTACTGTCACATCAATTTTCCACGTACAAACTTCGGAAAATGAGTCAACACATGGGAACCATAGCCTTTATATAATAAAACATATCAAAATTTTCATAGAAATAAAAAATATATCAAAATTTTCATCAAAATGATAAATGCATGGGGATTCCTAAGACCAATTTTTCCCCTGCAAGATCATTCTCATACAAGGCCAAGTTGGTAACTATACTTAATTCGCGCATTAATAGACGCTCCACTACCAACAGGCTACAGTACCAGACTATAGAGGGTTTGCCGTCAGAAAATTTCAATTTTCAAAGCAATAGTTATTGCATGAATCCTGATTAGCCTTTCCGAATTATGGTGGTTTGTTAGGGTCGGTGAGTATAAAATGGAGGCAAATCACAGATATTTCTTTATTTATTTATTTATTTAAAAGAACAAAGAACATGCTAGGCATAACCAAAGCCTATCGAAGGGAAGATGGCGGTGAATCTCATTAGAATAACAATATAACTCATTATCTATATTAATCAACGTTTATTCATAAATATGGTCCTTCAACGTCACGTGCAAATCCACGAATAGCAATCTAATAAGGCAGTATTTATTGTAGTCGTGTTATCATTAGTATTCTTTATATAAAGAATACTAATAAGGCAGTATATATATTGAATTTCTCGCATAAACTCGCAGGTCGTGTTTTATTAGGTCTAAAGCCACTCGCGGTGCGCGCTCGTGACTTTAAACCTAATAAAACACTCCTTCTCGTTTATTAAACGGTACTTTAAGGAAGAAGGAGCTTTATAAACAAAGCTGCGTCTACGAAATTGTCTTCTATACGACTAAACGCCACTTCGACATTGAAAAAGCCTGGTTACTAGAAGCATAGTTCGGTAGTTCGGCAGCTTTATGAAAAATTTGCAGATCATTCATCATACAGGGATACAATTGTTTCTGTCACGCCAGCTAAATCTCCATAATCCAGAAGAAGCAAAATACAGCTGTTAACAACCTTTAAAAGCCTTGCATGGAATGGCAGTAGATGTTTGATGCATATTGCCACGTTGGCTCTGACGCAGTCGATATGGTCAGCCCAAGAAAGCGCTTCATTGATAATAACTCCAATATATTTATAGCTACAGATTCTCTTCCCAAAATATGATCATCGATAGTCAGTTCGAGCATAGTTAATACATATGACATGGTTTGGAAACCCTTTGTTTTATGTGATTGTGTACCTGGTGCAGGGTAACGGTTGAAAAATCCTTTGTCTTTCTATTGTTTGACAATAGTCAGTTCAGAAAGCTTGGCGAAGGGAATGGGTACCAAGTGTTTGTTTTGCCTACCAGGGCTATATCTTACGGCATATTTTGCAAATAATGAAGTATTACCACCATTTTTCGATGGAGAATGTTTGTGTTACATCGTTTGGTCAGTTCTCATTGATTAAAACCAATATGTGCAGGGTCAAACTGACTCTTCAACCTCCATGTTTATTTATACAGTAATTTCTTTGAAGTTTGCCGGGTTTCCTAACCAGGTCTTACAACAACCATGGTTCGAGGGAAACAAAACGTTTCAGTCGTTGCCCACCATCTATCAGCATAAATTTAATTTTTGGTAAATTTAAGGATAATGTAATATCATCTAGCCAAGATATTAGATGGAGCAGGTCTTCATTCAATTTGGTCTGAATCTCATTAGGACAAGAGGCTGCACAGTAGATCGCCGTGTCATCCGCAAATAGAGGTGCTTGTTGTAAACATAACGAGAGATCGTTGATATAAACCAAAAATACTTGCACATTCACTCGTTCGTACTTTACTCAAATCGTTCGTATTTTAATACTACAATTCAAATTTGAACAGTAAGACATTACCTTCCCCCACCGGCGGCCGCCATTACGTCGTCGTTAAAAAGCCATGGTTGACAAACTTAACTTACGCGTGCAGATACAAAAAGAAAATATGTTTGATTGTTTAGCGATTTATGCTTACGTTTATGCCTGCGCTGTAGTGAAAACTAGGCCTTGAATATAATTCTGATATCAAAACCATATAATTATGTTATATAATAATATAGAATAATATACCTGGATGTATTTCCGTGGTTGTATGTGAACATGTGAGCGGATTTCTATAAAAAAAGATGGTACACAGTCATTGCCGGGAATTTGGGACAAGATGGGGATGCGAGTGCGCATAACTCATAATAGTAATTATAAACAATATACAGAATATTAAAACATCAAAATTTTAGCCAGTTATCGCTTATTTTTCTCCTGATCGCAGCTCGATATGTGCGTCGCATTAGCTAAGCCACATGCGCTAATCTCCTAGCTCGACATGGTACCCATGCAAGATTGATTTATTTTCTTGTGTAGATTTCCCAGTCTCAAACATAATCTACGCTAATCAACTTGTGCCGGAAATTGGTACAACAGGCCAGCTTTCAAAAGGACTAAGGATAGTTCTGAGAAGTGAGAAAAATTCAGTCCAAGATTGTCTTTGAGCAAAAATGTGAGAGAAAAACACTTTTTCCATGAGAAGAGTACAATGATTGGGATTCAAACCTGGTTTTCCGATTAATTCCGTCTTACAATTTACATCTTTCTGCAGCAAAAAGTGAGGAATTTTACTTGTGTATTTTGTGTGCCGAAAGAAACTTCACTCTTCCACTCCAAAAAAATACAGCTAATTTAATTGAGGTTGTCCTCTCAAAACCCTCGAACGCTTAGCGCGAAAAGCACGATGGATTTGCGTACAATATGTATTAATTCATACTTCCGTCACTCCTCACGGTTGCTACACAAACTGTTGTGTTTTTGCGTAAAAAAGAGATTTATAATTTACGAATTCCCATGATTTTCACCTATTTTACCCAATTCAGTAGCAAACCCGGCAAAATGCATGGGATTTTATTATACACAAGTATCGAGTTTGGAATCATATATGAGTAAAGTGCTCAATACCGTAGTAGAGCTAATAATATTAGAAGACAAACTTGAGTTACTTCATATGAACATTATTTCACTACAAATTTGTTTCGTATGACAAGACGAGGCTTACCACAGTCATCAGGTGAATTTAATTTAAAGACCACGTAAAGTCCGTAATGTAAACAAACGCTTTGTTTACATTTTGAACTCAGTGCTACAGTTGTAAAATATGATTAGATATATATTATACTGAATTTTAACACTCTTTTGGTTCGCTATGCTTGAAAATGAATACAGACTAGAGATTCAATTCAGAAAGTTCAAAAGATACGAAATATTAATAACATTTCAACGGTCGGGTCCCGACCATTGGAATGTAAGCCTGCGCAGAACGTATGCGCTGAACGGACTTTACATGGTCTTTAAGAAAATTCAAGAAAATTCAAACTCAAGTTTGTCTTTTAGATAAGGATGAAAATCATGTCATATTCTACAAACTATAGAGCGATAATAGTGCACCTCGTCAACGCTTCCATTTCCAGTAGGTAGAACAAATTGAATTCCTCCTTTTGGATGTTCCAATGAGAACTCGATACTTAAGCGAAATTTTTTCTTTTCTGAAACAAACTTCTGCGATTCCTTTGGCAATTTAATGGTTAATTCACCTCCACCATTTTCAGGTTCCACTGATGAAACCGCATTCTGAAGTGAAGTAGCAAAATGTTCCAAACTTCTCCTGTGTCGAATAGAATAAACATGCATATACAAATTAAGAAGATTATTTTAATGAAGAAGATTATTTTAATGAAGATAATTAAATTCGAGCGAAATGATGGGGAAAAACCCGAAAAATCGAAAAACTTGCAAAACAGGCACAAATTAAAGATTTGACTGTTCGGTCATTAAAAACATGTTTCTCATAGATGTAACTCGAAAGGACAATTTAAACAAAATCTCAAAAACACTAGTATAAAAATATAACAAATATTTACGATACAGTAGAGATAACGAATTTAAAGTTTGGATTCCAACTTCCAAGTAGTTTCTGAAAGGTTCACCTTTCATATTTTAACTTTAATACATTTAAACTAAAAATACATTAATTTATTTCTTATTTTTATTTCTCAAGGATATATTTAAATTTGCAACGTTTTGGACATTTTAAGTGTCCGTCTTCAGGCGACAACTGTTGTTAACGTTACATTAATGCGAACATCGCGAGATAATAACCAACTTATTATAGCAAGTTAAAGCACACGTATACATGCAGGAAATTGAACTTTTCAAAAGCACGATCTTTTATAGAGCTGACTATCTATAGTCTAGGTGTAGGATATCCCTCCCACTATCCCTCCCTCCCCCACCTTAAGCAATGTTGGGTCGCTGGCAAGGAACATTTTGCGCAGGTATTTCCACACACAACATTGAACAGGGGGGTGCGGGGGGGGGGTCGATTATGTCGTAAACGTACGCTCTTTTGGTATTTTGTCCAAAGTGTTTTGTCGCTGATTGTTGTTTTGCATTTTTCGCAACAGTTCCTGGTTAGGTCAATAAAAGGGGATATACTTGCTCAATTGACCACTTGCGTAATAGCGATATGCCCGCTAAGCATGACGGTAGGAGGCTGTAGGTTGCTTTCGAACGAAATGGCTGTCGCATGAGCGAGGGATTTCGTTCGGGAGGAAACAACGACGGATTTTTTACTCTATTCGGCTTCGATCAATAGCAATTTTGTGTGGAAAATAACGAGGGTGTTTGGCAGTGCTCATGTAGAAAATTTAGAGAAATTCGGCTCATTAGTGGCGAAGAAAATTTGTTGTGAAGACGACCAGTTGTACACACGCCTCCCCTAAATTCGCTCGCGAAAACTTGACCACATCAACCAAAACAGGTGAGTTAGCTTTTCTACTGGCGATCGGCTAAATTTTTTTTGAAAAATAAGCCCAATCGATAGTTAATCTCATTAGATTTCAAGGTTATTTTAATCCTATAGCTTCAAAAATGCCATTTTTAGCTTCATGAAAATGCGAAAATATCTGAATTTAAATGAGTTGTTTCTAGCTGTAACAAGAAAATATAAAGTTGAAAGTGTTTTTCATCGTTTTCTGCTGTTGTTTTGTCCTCGAGCTGAAGTTTGCTTTGGTTCTTATCCTTCATTCTAGTTCGATAAAATACCCGTGAGTTAAAACATAATATTTACATATAAATTATTAATTTAAATTAGCAAAGTCTTGTATTAATAAATTTTTAGCTAGCATATAAACATTAGATAGGATTATTTTAATTAAATTAATAGGAAGTCAATTTAAAATTAGGTAGATAATAACTATAGGATTAAACAACTCACATAGGGCTAAGCAAATAAAATATTTTAAATAATATAATGGAGGGTGAAACAAGCACTTCACATGAGGCAAACAATGCTGCTACAGAATTGAAAAGGTGGACAAGGGACTTACATGGCCTCCCATCATTTACGTATGAGTTACTAACTAAGCATTTTGGAACTGAACATGCTGGTGCTGGTGCTCAAAAACACAAGAAACTAGGTTATCAATTGTTTAAAGATAAATATGTTGGGCAAGTTGAGGTTAAAAAAAATGTCACGAAAGGCAACATGACGTGTTTCCTAGTTAAAGGCTGTGTAAATGCTGCTATGAAAAACAATGTGTACACTGTATATGTTCATCTAAATGAAGCTAATGGGGAGGTTGTGCACAGCAACTGTACATGTACAGCAGGGAAAGGTGGGCAGTGCAAACATGTTGTTGCTCCGCTATTTCAAGTAATTGAATATAAACAATTAGACATGACAGAAATCCCTGATAAGCCCACTTGTACACAATTACTACAGCAATGGCATGTACCAAGGAAAGATGAATCTGACAAGCCTGGTCTTTACGAGAACATGGCATTTAAAAAGGCCACATACGAAAAAGATGTTGTGGGTAAAAAGAGAAAAAACGAGCAAGAAGCCCCAAATATACATGACCCCATTCCACATTTTGCACAGAATATTACAAAACCTGAAGTTCAAAAGTTGGCTAATGCTTTGATAGATATTGATGAACAAAGCTATTTGGGGAATTTGTTAATATCAAATGACTGTGAGCCATACCCTTTCAAAAGCATGCATCTAGATATACCATCTAAAAAGAGATACACTGATTCAATGCAACTTAACATTAATGACCCTAGTGTTCGTGATAAAATTTTAAAAAACCTACAACCTACAACAGCCGAGGAAACTGTTACACAATGTCAATGTGAAACCATTAAAAATTTACAATCATCTGTCAAAACCTCATATGAAGAAATAGTTGAAATTGAACGAAACACTAGGGAACAATCATCTGAAGACCGGTGGTTTGAGGAACGCGGAAAAGACTCACCTCTTCAAATTTTGGTCCAATAGTTAAGCGAAGGCGGCAAAGGTACCCAAAAACATTAATGTCAAACATTAAGTCTAGTCGGTCTAAGTGCCCAAAACCGTGCCAGTGGGGAAAAGACAAGGAGTGTGAGGCTATCATGGAATATAAGAAAACGAAAAAACAACAAGGAAACATTGATGTGTGCGCACATTGTGGTTTTGTAGTAAATTCAAGGTTTCCATGGTTGGGTGCCAGTCCTGATTTTTTAGTGTTCGATGGTGCAGAAGCCAACTCATTTGGTATTGGGGAGGTGAAATGCCCATTCTCAAAAAAAGACATGACTGTTGATAAGGCATGCAAAGACAAAAACTTTTGTTTACAAAAACTTAATGGGAAGATACAGTTAAAAAAATCACACAATTATTTTTACCAAATTCAAGGGTGCATGGCCACACTGAATGTTAGTTGGTGTGATTTTGTTGTTTTTACAAATGTTGACCTACACATTGAGAGGATCTATTTTGACATTGACTTTTGGCATAAAATTGTCCCAGAGCTAAGCAGTTTCTATACTGAATATATGTTACCAGAATTGTAATAAATAGTATGATATAATTTGTGCATTGATATATAAATGCTACATAATTCAAGGCTCACAATAGAACCAACAGTTTAAGATTGTTTATCCTTAATTATTGGCGGTAAAAACAATGTTAAGTAGGAGCAAACACTCCAAATTTGTTCTAAGTTTTCAGCCAATGTCAATGGAATAACTTGGCGCAAGATTCTGTAATTTTTTATCCTGGCTATTGCACGCTCAACATGAACCCTGACTGATGCGATTTTGCATGTTTTAGCTTCATCTTCTGCCGATAATTGAGGCTGTCTGTTTAGAAATGGTGGAATGTTTAACAATACTCCGCTTGGAATATCAGCCTCGATATCAAATCCCCTATCTGCCATTATTTCATCTCCAGGCTCCACCAGATTTAGAATGCCACAGTCGTTGGTAATTGTCGCTTGTGCACCCCGCATATAAACATGAAACAAAACTTGGGTATCCACTGGGTGAAATACCAATCAGGCCCTTTGCAGTGTTGTGGTGCTTGTAACTAGAAAATGTGATTGACTGACTCCTGCATGATGAGGGCATTTCAATAAAGATTTCAGTGCAATCAATAATCACTCTGGTTTTTGGATAGGCTTGCTGAAAGCAGGGGGGCATGTTTTCGTCAATAAATATGCGACTGGGCCAAATTGGTAGGGAACGAAGGCGGTGATGTAAATAAATAATCCAGGTTTTAAAAATTCGAGACACATGACTTGCTGAAATGTTAAATCGATGTGCAATATCTTGGAGAAGTAACCCCAAACGTAACCTTACCAGAACAAGAAATAATTCTTGTTCTGGTGACAGGGATCTTGGCTTGCCACATTTGTTTTGAGATTCCGAAGTTACAGGGGTGGTGTGTGTGCCAAAGTACATAAGATGTTCACAAGCTGGTGAAAGGTAATCGTAAAACGCTTTAAAACATGAATAATTGGGAAAGCCAGTGTAGAATCTAAAGTCACTGTCACTGCTTATAAATTTTTCAATACGAAATAAACCACATTTTACATTTTCAACATCTTTGTCAAATTTTGCTTGCATAGCTGTTTTCTGAGTCTCAAGTAGAGTTATTTTGTCCTTCAGTTGATTGATAGTATCTTCAGTGTTACTTCAGTTGATTGATACTATATTGATAGTATCTTCAGTGTTATTATCTTCAGTATTATTATCTTCAGTGTTATTATCTTCAGTGTTATTATCTTCAAGTGTTATTATCTTCAGTGTTATTATCATTCTCGGGTATTTCCACAATGGATGGTGTTTCAAGATCCGGGTATTTCCACAATGGATGGTGTTTCAAGATCAGGCGGAACAACTGTTATTCTTACAGCTGGGGTCTTTCTTGGTTTACTGGTTGTGCATGTGGTGAAGACTGTTGGAATAGTGTTGTCGTAGGATTTTTTGCCATCCACAAAATGCTTTGAACATACTCTGTGACTAGGACCAGGGTCCCTTACGCCTTTCCTTTTCAACAAAAACCCATTTTTTCTTTAATATTTCAGGATTTTTTGGTATTTTATGAAATGATAACTCTGGATTTTTTCTGGTATTACTCTGACATTGTGGTATACAACAATATCTTTTCCATATTCTAGTGACCTCAGTACTTTCAGCATTGTTTGCCTCATGTGAAGTGCTTGTTTCACCCTCCATTATATTATTTAAAATATTTTATTTGCTTAGCCTTAGCCCTATGTGAATTGTTTAATCCTATAGTTATTATCTACCTAATTTTAAATTGACTTCCTATTAATTTAATTAAAATAATCCTATCTAATGTTTATATGCTAGCTAAAAATTTATTAATACAAGACTTTGCTAATTTAAATTAATAATTTATATGTAAATATTATGTTTTAACTCACGAGTATTTTATCGAACTAGAATGAAGGATAAGAACCAAAGCAAACTTCAGCTCGAGGACAAAACAACAGCAGAAAACGATGAAAAACACTTTCAACTTTATATTTTCTTGTTACAGCTAGAAACAACTCATTTAAATTCAGATATTTTCGCGCCAAAACATCTTCAAAACATTTTGTCAGGCTATGGCTGGCAATGGCAAATTCGAACAAAATTTTGGCTAACATTTGTCATTTTCATGAAGCTAAAAATGGCATTTTTGAAGCTATAGGATTAAAATAACCTTGAAATCTAATGAGATTAACTATCGATTGGGCTTATTTTTCAAAAAAATTTAGCCGATCGCCAGTAGAAAAGCTAACTCACCTGTTTTGGTTGATGTGGTCAAGTTTTCGCGAGCGAATTTAGGGGAGGCGTGTGTACAACTGGTCGTCTTCACAACAAATTTTCTTCGCCACTAATGAGCCGAATTTCTTTAAATTTTCTACATGAGCACTGCCAAACACCCTCGTTATTTTCCACACAAAATTGCTATTGATCGAAGCCGAATAGAGTAAAAAATCCGTCGTTGTTTCCTCCCGAACGAAATCGCTCACTCATGCGACAGCCATTTCGTTCGAAAGCAAGCTACAGCCTCCTACCGTCATGCTTAGCGGGCATATCGCTATTACGCAAGTGGTCAATTAAATTCCTGAAAAGCTCCAGTGTGGAAAAGTAGATTTGAGATCAGTTGTGTTAGTTTATGCCCGAGCCAACGGGGCGGAGCCATAGAAATAATAGACATAGAATGCGTGCTCCTATATTTTCTCAGTAAAAAATTTTGCCTCCACAAAATAGCGGATTTATAAGGCATTTTGGCTAGTCCCAGACTCCTGCGGCAAGGAATTTTGTGCGGTTGCAGGGAGTGCGCGATTGTTTTTGTTTTTTTTCAACAAAGTTTGAAAAAACAATTATATCGATACTTGAAGTGGAAAAAAAAAATTTTTGAAAAGAAAAAGTGTCTAAAAACCCATTCCAGTGGTTTTTATACGAAAATAAATAGTTCTGAACAGAATATATACAGAAATTGTCGTTTGAAAATACATTTTCAACGTTGTTGTGGAAGCCAAAACAAAAAAAAACACGAAAGGTCAAGACAACCTCAAACTCAATACCATTAAGGTATGTTCTAAAAATATTTCAGCTTTTTTATAATATAAATGGAGTTTAGTAATCTTTTTAAACTTACACACTACTTTTTTATGAAGAAAAACGAAAGCCGATGAGGAATGAACTATCATTTCGTAATTTAATAAAATATTAGCAAAGCAGTCACGTTCAGAGCAGGCAAAAATGTTTTGTGAGTAAATTATATTTTAATACGCGAAACTACTTTGTTTTTACAAGGCTGCACGTCGATCGATTTTCACCGTTTTTGTCAGTAACTGCACAGTCATTTGCTTCGAGCCTTTAAAGAACTTAATATTTCAAAATATCTCCCCAAACTACAAATTAGACAGCAAGACAAAACCTTTTGACGATGAAAACTTAGCCCAGCTTTGTTTACATCTGTTTATACTTTGTAGTTTGCACTCCTATGCTCAAATTCAACATGGCGGATTTATAAGGGCATTTTTGTTTTCAATTTGGAAGCCGGTCACGTGACCAAGCACGCGTTCTAGGTCTAATATTTCTATGGACGGAGTGCCGTCCGGGCGTAAGCCCGAGGCGAGGGTACTAATTCCGGTCGGCTATTTATACCTGGGGAAAGGAAAGCATTAGCGAAGTCTAAAGTTCATCAACAATCGCGGGCGCATGGTGTATGTGTGATCATCTCACTGATCCCAAAATATGGGTGTTTGCCATGAGTGAAGAAGGCAAAAATATAAAAAATACATGTAAGAAAGCTCGGGATATCGTTTCACATAACAAATTGTAAACAGTTTTCATTTTTTAAACGTAAACATTTATAAGAATTGATTTGAGAAATCCTGACGTGTAGGGCGTATAAACTTTGTTTCAATTCACAATTGTTTATGCATGTATGATTTTGTATTATTAATATAAACTTTGTTCTTGTTGTTCAAATCTTTCCAATGCATTGACATTGTATGCGAATGTTTCCTAGTTAAATTAACTTTTGAATAGAAGTTTATGATAAAAAGGAAAGCAAATTATTTTCATTAGCGTCCTGTGCGAATTAAATTTTTGTGATTGCAAAGTGCCATTAATAAGTTTAAGATTGAGTTGAAGAGTTTAATATCGGCAAAAAGCAGTTATTATAATTTCAATTCGCATTTAAAAATTTTACGTGGAGTTTCATTTTGAATATTACATTAAAATAAAGCCCATAGAAAATAAAACTAATAATATACCTACTTTATATATTTTTAGAAATTGATAGTTCTGCCTTTAAAAGTGTTCAAGTTTCATTTATTTTTCGCAGGTTTGTTCAAAAAATTAAGAAAACAATTATCGTGTTGCCATAACTAACACGACGTGAGCAACGCGAGCCTGCGTTCAGTGTTGGCGTAATTACGAATACTTCATATTGAAACAATGTTGGGAAAATATAGGCGAGGGGTTGTTGCATACATGTATTTCTATAGTTTTAAAATACTTTAGTCCAAACATGGCGGACATATTGCTAAAACGACACGATAAAAAATCTATATTTTGTATATCTACGTCAATGAAATACTTATTTCCCAATTTTACTATCGATAGGGTATGGCGTTCTGGTCTACCCTCGGTACGAAGTTGCGGGATCTGTTGTTTGTGATTTCGTATAAAAGATTTATTGATTTATTAAAGGAGACAGGTTCAAATATTTTAAAGGAAAAAGGCAAAAAAACTCAGGTATAAATAAGAAATTAAACATTGCATTCGCGTCTACTTATTCAGCAAGTTTATTCTCGATTTAGCGTTCTATAACTTTCGTTATAATATGTCATTTATAGAATTCGCAGGGAATTGAGCAAAATGTTACCCTCAATGATGATGTACATATATCTCGGGAAAATATCACCACTTCGTGTAATGTTTTGCCGAATCTCCATCGCTACGCTTCTATAAATCATAAATATGCATTGCACCGGAAAATTATTGACCAAAAGAATTCTTACCTTCTAGCTTTTCTTCACCTTGTTTTCTTCCTTCGCCCCCTGTTTAACATATTAAATGTTAATAAGTATATATAGTTGATATGAAGGAAAGGAAATTAATTTGTATGTTAACACAATATATGGTGTCAATCTATTTCCAAAAGACAAAAGCACCTTTAAATGCCAAAAAACAATTTATTTGGCAATCTAAAACGGGAAATTAACACAATCGAGCGACACCGTTCCGACAGCCGGATTCGTTAGACTCAAAAGCGAAAGAGTGAAGTAAATTATATTTACAATGTTTGTATATATTATGATGTTTCAAATAAAGAATTTATACTAAAACAATTAGTCACCTCAGGCTCGGTGATCGCAAGAGTATATTCACTTTACAAGCTGCTTTGCAGCTCAGTGAACATAGGCTTGTAATCACCTCGCATTCAGTGACTATAGTTATTAAATAGTATGGTGACTCGTGCAATTTGAAAAGAAAGCGTACACTCGTGAGTTTTTCAAATACTTCATATTGCACGAGTCCGAATTGCAATTTTGGTATTTTTTTTGAAAATCTCACTCGCGACTGCTTATATATATTTCTCAAATTCATTAATACTTCATGAGTAGTTAAACCAATAGCATGTAAGCATTCCGTCACAAATGAGAAGCCATATAAACAACTCGAGCTCGTGTCTCACCGGGATATCCAAACACTCGTTTTCTCGTGTTCGGATATCCCGGTGAAACACTCGCTCTCGTTGTTCATATATTACATCATGAATTGTAAAATAACTGGATAGGAAACTCTGTGACGTTATTGACTCAACCTTGTTGAAAAACGTGACGTCACGCGTATTGCCAAAGTTCTCAGCATTTTTGTTGTTTTGCTATATTTTCTGCTTTAAAAGAGTAATATTGAAGCATAAACTGGTCTAATTGTTTTAAAAACATGCCTATAAGCCACAACAAAGTATTCAAGGTAAATGTTTTTCGTCTTTGTTTTTTATTTTTTTACATTTGTAGCTACGAAATTGGCACCGCCAATTTTAAGAAATTTCACTGTTACGTGCTTGAAATATGTGCTAAAATTGATTGGGAATACTTAGAGATTTCATCATAGAATGGCGTAGTTATATTTATTTGCTGTTTGACTAAAATGTTTAGCTGTGTTATTGCTAAACATGACGTTATTGAGAATTTGGTTTGCAACTAGGTTTGAACATCCAACCACGCCATCAGCCCATGTATTGACAACAATAGGTCACGTCAGCTATTCGTCAGCTCTATAGTTTCCTATCCATTTATTTTATTATCCATGTATATATATATATATATATATATATATATATATATATATATATATATATATATATATATATATATATATATATATATATATATATACATATATATATATATATATATATATATATATATATACATATATATATACATATATACATATATACATATATACATATATATAGCCTCATTGTACACCTTTCCCTAACATTTTCGTGTCCGCGATTTTTGCCTTGCGGATCACGAATTTCGCACCCTCATTGTACACCTTTCCCTAACATTTTCGTGTCCGCGATTTTTGCCTTGCGGATCACGAATTTCGCACGCAAGATGACGTGTGTAACACTTGCTGAGAACATCACGTCATCGTTCGTCAGCGTCAATTCCTCAAATCAACGGTTTTTCTTGAAATTCGAAAAAGATGCTCAAAATGTACACTGCATATTCTGCAATTATTGTGCAAATATTTTACGCTTTTGTTTTTTTTTACGTTGTGTCTTCCTGTTGCGATGACCCATTAGACAGATTTAGATCGAGGACGCGGACGTCAAAGACGATGTGAAAATGACGTCAAAATGGCGTGGCATATCCATACATGGGCACAACACGCCATTCTCACGTCGTCTTTGACGTCCGCGTCCTCGATCTAAATCTGTCTATTATTTGAACCTGTGTCATTTAAGAACGGTTGAAACAGCAATCTTTATTACCTAGTGATGGCGTCGTGATTACACTTGCTGGCTCGCGCTTGCGCATAAAAAATCTCAGACATAATTTTGGCTAAGTGAGACTTCTGGTCTATTTTCTATTCTGTGGTAGTATCACAGATGAGGTAAATACAGATATGAATCTCCCGTCAAACTGCTGATTGTTTTGTATCACACGGAATTCGCACTTCCGGCGAGCGCTGGCAAGTGTCGTTCTGAAATTTAATAAGGAAGTAATAGGGAAACGCCTTTTGAAAGACGAAAAATTGTTTTTTTAAAAAATCTGCGCTATCGACGGCTATTTTTGAATGAATTCTTCAAGAGTGACGGCAAGCGAGCACTTTTATTGATTTCCTTTCATTAAAAGTGTTAACATAACATTCTATTTAGCAAAAGTTTGTTTTTCCCTATCTTCTCCTTATTAAAATCGTGAAATACACTTGCTGGGAATTTCAGATGCAAATATAATTACAAAGCAGCGAATGATATAAATTCCTCAGAATGTAACTCTCGCAAAAAAGACATGAATACTTCTACAATATGTATAGTTTTATTCCTCTGCATTATCAAAATTTTTAATAAAATAGTGAATTAATATAATTTTAAAGTTTATTTGATCAGCGTGACATAATTTGCCGCGAGATTCGTCTCTGTATATCTCTCCTCTGCGGCAGTATCGCCTGAAGATCGCTTTGAAAGCGTGAAACACTGCGTAGCGGTTAATAAAATTTTAAGATTAAAATAATAATATATTTTGCTCTATCAATTAAATTTGTTATTGAGCACTCTTTTTGTACTACGGACAACGATTAATTATGGTATATACTTATATACATATATATATTATACCTCAAATTCAAATAGTTCAATCAAAAAACAACCACGTGATATACCACGTGATAGTATGATTTTTTACGGTATTTTACCCAAATTCATGATTTCGCAATGCAGCGTGAGATACTATAATATCCGAAGGTAGATTCTATAACAAACGTACTTGCAGGGAGGTGAGTCCGGGATTGGACGCACCGAGGGTGGCTGGAAGATTCCTGAACCACCTCGCTTCGCTCGGAGAGTTCGGGAAACTTCCAGCCACCCGAGGTGCGTCCAATCACGGACTCACCGAACCTGCAAGTATGTTTGGTATTTATCACATGCCATTTCGGTAAAATACTAAAAACGAACATTTTAGGCGCCAACATACTCCGCAAACAAACAAACTTAGGCTTAAATTGAAGCCAAAAAATTCTCTACAATATTCCATTATTCTTGAAAAGAGAAAATGCACACATTCTGCGAAAACATTGCCAAGATTTATATAAACCTGCCCGTGCCGAACAAATTTCGGAGGAAATTTTTTTCTCTTCCACTTTGAATACAGAATATTCCATTTTTATCAAACAAAATAAAAAAAACCAGTTATTTTATTTTTTTTTAAATCTTCGTCTGAAAATTGCTTCGCAATGGCCGCCGCCGAAACATCGATCTCGAACCCACCTCCTAAACATACGTCAGCAGGTGGGTTCGAGAGTGAACGCACCTCCTCGTAGCCAATAAGAAAGCCGCTAATACGCTAGGTATGAGATAAACCGTGGGATATTATAGTATCTCACGCTCACGCGTGACGCGTGGACACCCCGCTCTGAAACAATATAGCGTTCGCGACCTGTTGTTTGTAATTTCGTACAGAAGATTTATTGATTTAAGTTAACCAAAGATTTTCAAGACGTATGTTACCTTCAATGATCCAAAGGATACATGCTCAAATATTTTAAGACAAAACGTCAAAAACTCAGGTATGCGTAAGAAATTAAAAATTGTATTCGTTTCAAGTTTTAAAGTTTATTCTGAACTTGGTGGGTTCTTTAACTTTCGGTATAATATATCATTTATAGACCCTTTCGGTATATTATACCATTTAATACCCTCAGTGATGATATCTTTCCCTCGGGGCAAAGCAACCTCGTTCCCAGGGTCTCTCCGTCTGTCATCTGGGAGAGACCCTGGCTGCGGCTGGTCACGTGCCTCCCAGATTCTGGGAGGTAAATTTAATTGTAACTGTGAGAGGGGTGGGAAAGGAGCGTGTTTGTAGCGTTTTAAAATTGCAACTTTGGGTGATGAAATTTACTGTAAATTTGCAACAAGAAATCGTAATTATAAAGAGAACTCTTGAATTAATATTTATATCGTGACGTTCTACTCTATAATCTGGTGTCGAGTTACAATTCAAGCAAGTTGGATCAGATTTCATTATAGACTTGCCAAAGAAAGCACGCTTGCCGCTTGTGCAGCGTGGCAATATTAAACTGCGATTAAACCTACAAGAAAATATATATCTCTAGACCGAGCAGTGTGGTTGTTATTTATTTAGTATTAAAGTTTATCCTGATACTCGGACCAACAGAATTTATTTATTGATGAGATGTGGAATTGCAACGAAATAGCGAGATCTTTTGATTTCCGAAATATCGCCAACTGTATCCAGATTGTTGATCTATATAAAGGCCTTATCAAAAAACTTAAAGCCCGTCAAAAGACTATAAAATTGGCCGTTGGCATTGCTGAATCCAACGATCATGGTATATGTCAAAGTATAGCTGTCTGTTGAAAATCTACGGTATTAAAATCATACACCAAAGATAAGTCAAACGGCAAATTATATGTCACTATATTATACGACATTTTCAATGAGCACTGTTTAGTAGTGTTCACCACCTTTATAAATTTTGTAAACAGCTTTCGTTTTGACATGAATATTTTGCTTTATATATAATTATACATATATAATTTGCTTTATATGCATTCTTAATATATACAAGTGAGATTTAAATTTTTGCTTTGTGAAATAGAATACCGTTATTTTTTAATGGACAGCTTGCATCGTCTATATCATATCCAGGATTGCTTGTGTGTAAACGCATTATTCACTATATGACATTGACACTATCAAATAAATATAAGTAGCAAATGATTAATGAATTAGAGATAAACAGGTGATTCACAATGAAAACTTTAAAAATGTTAGTAGAAGTAGAAAACTCGAAAATTTATGTCTATTCGTATGACGCCAAATGACGGTCTGTGCGCATCTGACACTGTAAATTTGTGATATAGATTATAGTATATTAGCACAATATAATGATTAATAGAGACCAAGAAAAAGGCTTAAGTCTTACTATAATTACCGAATACGAATTTATTTAGTAAATCCAGATAAATCAATGACTGAAATTTCCTCTATGCTTATGGACATTTCTCTGTTCGGCTATTATCAAATGTTTACATTTGCTAATATTTAGGCCAGTCCTAGACAATACTGTTTCTTTTAAAAATCTTATAAACAAGACGCGTAGTAACAAGTGAATCGGTGCAAAGCGTATCAACGTTTACAAGAAAGGACAAATGTAATGGCCTATTTTAAAAACATTACAACAAACGTTTGTTATAACCGCGCTCGAGTGTGAAGAGAGCATGCATTGAATAACAACACGAGAGAGCACTGCGAGTAACGATTTGCTTGGTTTCTTGACTTGACTGTAAGTAAGAATGTAACAATGTTCTTGTAAATTCAAAGCAAAGAAAATAAACAAAAATTAGCAAGTATTTTGAACGTAATAATTCGCAAAATCTATGTTTTTAACGAATATCCCACTGGAAGCATGTTGATGTAATTTGATACTTTCCCCACACCCCCTCAGGCGCTAAATTTTTGATGAAGCACGTGACCAGCCGCAGCCAGGGTCTTTCCCAAAGAAAGATCCTGGGTACGAGGTTGGGGGCAAAGCCCCTAGGGAAATATTATCACTTCGGGTAATATTCCGCCGAACCTCCCTCGCTCCGGGTCTATAAATGATAAATAGCCTCCATGTGTAATAACATTGAAAAAATGAATTACCTGTGTCTCTTGGTGCTGATGTTGATTCTGACTTAACCGTTGTCGTTGGTGACGATGCTACAGAAGTTACACCTAAACAAAGTTAAACTGATATTAAATATATTTTTACCAAATAAAGAGGGATTCTGCAATTAAAAATACCATTATTGTACCCTTAACTTATATTAGGAACAATTATGAGGCCGATGCTTTCGGTAGTTGAAGGATTGCCCGATTTTTCTACGAAGGATTGTAATGAATTAACGTGAATTTAGCATATTTTCTGATAAAAATGCCCGAATTTTGGTGATTTGTCCGGGCATTTAATTTGGCCGAATTTCCATGATTTTCTAAAACCTTCCCCCACCCTCGCCCCGCTTTCTTATACGCCTGTTAGGAACCCATATAGTTGTGTGAAAAATGGAAATTGGACCAACACAGCTTGTCAAAAGCCAATTCGCAGCCAACAAGAACATTTAATTCCCGGCCTTAACTTGTATGGTATCTATCTGGAAGTAATTACGTTATCGAACCGAAAATTATATAGTATACCGTCCAGAGATTAACCGTCGAGCTTTCAGAAAAAACTCAGGAAGTATAGATGAACAATATTAGGACAGACAAAAACTACATGTCCAGGAATCATAAATATACTGATGTTGCAATATACTTACGCAAATGCAATGTCAAATTCGTTTCCCCAGCGGACGACGAGGATATCATTTCGACTGATGACGAGTGTGGCGGTATTTTTGCTAATGTGGCTGTGGAAAAGAAAGAATGTGTGGTATGTTTAGTAATTGTTTATGTCGTATGTTCACCTTTCTTGCAAGACGGGTGTGGGACCTTGTGGTATTCAGAAAACAGACGAGAAATTTTCTCTTGGTGATATGCAAATTTATGTAATTACAAGGACATTCTTTGGTGTAAGTCTTGCGTTCCGCGTTCCGCGAAGAACCCGTGTCATCAGCAGTGCAAAAACCATGATATAATTATGCAGTTATCAACTGTGCATATTAATAAATTATTATCCATAAGGTTCCATCATATATAATTCTTTTCATAATGTTAGTTTATAGTTTCGTTGTCAGTGGCGTAGCCAAGCTACTGATTTTGAGGGGAGGTGCATAACAACATTAATTCGGTATATTAGAGAGGTGGAGGCTGGGTTAATACACGCCAGAAAGTGATCGAATTATTTGGGTATCAAGAACAAATGCTGCGACGAGTATCAAGAACGAATGCTGAGACGAGTTCTGAAGAAAAAGTCGTAGCCACAAAAGACCATTTTATGGTTATTCCAGATATTCCCCTCTCCCACCTCACGTTCACTTTCCTGTCCAGATTTCAACTTTTGACATAAGCAGTTCGGTGATCATAGGGTGGATGGATTGATAGATGGGTAATTGGAGGTGTAGAGCAAGATGAGTCTCGCCTTCGGCGTACGGTGTTGACGCTTTCGGCAGTTGTGGATGATTGTCATGAATTTGCCATATTTTCTGATAAATCTGTCCGAATTTTCTTGATTTTTCCTACGATTTGACAGAATTTACATGATTTTCTAAATTCTCTTCCCTCCCCCGCCGCGCTGTCTCGTACGCCTGTGTTATCAATCCATGCAGGAAATTAGACCAAACAACTTGCCAACAGCCAATTCGCAACCAAGAACATTTTATTTTAATTTCTTCCTGAACGTATAATGTATCTGGAAGGGATTACGTTATCGAACCCAAATTAAGCTATCCCAGAAATTAAACGTCCAGCTTGCAGAAAGGTATGAACACAATTAGGGAAGACAAAACCCATATGTCTAGGAATTATGAATATTACAGATGCTGCAATATACTTACGCATTGTAAAATTCCTCTCCACAACGGAAGATAAAGATATCATTTCGACTGGTGACGAGAACATTTTTGAGTGTGGCGTTATTGCTAATGTGGCTGTAAAAGAGAAAGTGTGTCGTTATTGTTTATGTCGTATGTTCACCTAATGCAAGACGGGCCAGAGACCAGTGCACGTGGAGTACGTGGTATTTACAAAACGGATTGGAAATTTTCTCTTAATAATATGCAAACTTATATGGTTACAAGGACGCTCTTTGATACACGCATCTTGTGTTCTGCGTCCGTTCAACACAATGATATATTCAGTTATCGACAGTGGATAACACTGCATTACTGTCCATAAGATTCCATCATAACTCTTTTCTACATTTATACGACAATATATGGTTCGTACAACGTTTTAATTGTTGAAACATGATTATCATAATGTTAATCCCCGAGCCGACGGCGCGAAGCGCCGTGCGAGGGTACTAATTCCCCCCCCCCCCGGCTATTTACACCCGGGGAAGGGAAGCATTAGCGAAGTCTAAAGTTCATCAAATATCGCGGGCGTGGGTCACTGTGCGTGTTTCGGTGGGTGGTCATCCTCACCTCACTGATCTCATAATATAGCGGACTGTAATGAATAGCCAACACTGATTGGTCCAATTTAAAATTGGCATTATAACGGCTGCATGACGTTTGACGACAGCGAAATTGATTTGATGATTTCTTGCAAATATATTTTATTTTTGCAAGATTTTGTAAATTGCAAAGGATTTTTGATGAAATAAAGGCAAGAGGATTGCTAAAAGAAGGAAGTAAAGGTGCCGGCGTTAACGAAGGTAAGTTTGTTTTAAATATTGATGCATTGTTTGCTTTTAATATACTGTAATCTCGATCGGCTGTAATTACTTTAAAAGCCGATCGTTGCGTATATAAAATATGAAACAAGACAGCGTATTATTTCAGTGTTTCTTTATTGATTACACTTTTTATTATACTAAGCAAAGTTATTTACATGGGAGAATTTGGAATCATTTTATTTCGAACTCAAAGTTTATCGATAAAGGCAGTTTAGTTCTATATTAAAAGAACACTTTCAAACGTTTTGCGAAGCGTTTGTGGTTGAATTTTACCTTAAATTCAAGCTTATATTACGTATAATAACATACCTACTGTAATTACTTTAAAAGCCGATCGTTGTGTATAAATATGAAACAAGACAGCGTATTATTTCAGTGTTTCTTTATTGATTACACTTTTTATTATACTAAGCAAAGTTATTTGCATGGGAGAATTTGGAATCATTTTATTTCGAACTCAAAGTTTATCGATAAAGGCAGTTTAGTTCTATAGTAAAAGAACATTTTAAAACGTTTTGCGAAGCGTTTGTGGTTGAATTTTACCTTAAATTCAAGCTTATATTACGTATTATAACATACCTAACTGAACATATATATGTTTAGCAAATTGATAATTTTGTAATTAAAAGTGATATTTATAGGGGATTTTTCATTTGTAAAAACATTCTTAAAAAATTATCGTGTTACCATGACAACAACAAGGGGGAATATCGTTCTCGACCAATCAGCGCTTTTGTTTACATTTTTGCCCTAAGCCAATCAGAATGCGTAAAACGCTTCATCACATGAAATTTGTAAACAAACATATGGGGTTACTTCAGAGCTTTTCTGCAAGCGGTTTTTTGCCATGAAATTCATATATGTTGTTCTTAAAAGAATTTTCCTCAACTTACTCGTGGCGATTTTTGATCAATTGCGTGATTGCGAAGATATGGGTCTTCAAACTTTGCCTTGCGCAAGCTAGCTTAAATACCACCCCTCGAATCTGTAGGTTCCGAACGGATTAGCGTTTTTAACAGCCTTTCAAATCGAGGTTTGAGAGGTTTTATTTTTTAAAAGATACTTTTATCTTCATATTTTGACATTAACTTATTAATATCCTGTGTAACAAGTAAACAGGACACTTCAGGGCCGGGACAAGTTGACATGTCGATTTCTTGCTAAACAGCGTGGCGATCAATATGGCGAATATCTAAATACAGGGAATTTTTAAAATTTGTTGGTATAAATGGGCTAAAGAAACTCATCAAATATTTGGACTATGGACCTTCAAACTTGTGCCAAGTATTTATTTGATTGATTAGCTCAATAACTGTTTTTTGGCTCGTTTTTCGTCGATTTCGACATTTAGTCGAGCTTTAGTCGACTTCAGAATAAGGCCACATAAAAAAAAATACTTGGTTAGCGTGACCGCCCGCCTCTCGATTTCTGCCGCCTCTGAATTTTTTTTTATTTTTTTTTATGTAAATCTCTTCGTTTTACAGCTTAAAACAGATTAATATTTGAAATTTTTCTCATGCTCAGACCTTCGCGCTATATACTGATCGATAGGAGCGCGTGGGATTGGGTATACAAGGTTCTTATAGCAAAATGGCGGCCTTCGCAACATCAGTACAAAAAATTTCACCGACATGGTGGAAAAACCGCCCCCATCCCCCCAAAAAATACTATTAAAAAATTAAAAAACGAGTAAAAATTAAAAAAAAAGCGCCCGCCCGCCTCTGAAAATTTGTGAGAGTGTGACGCTAACCAAGTATTTTTTTTTATTTGGCCTAATGTGTCAACATTGCGTGTTGCAGCCTGTGAACATGAATATAATTTTCGTTTGTTTGACCATAACACTTGTCTTTATTGTTTTTAATCCTTGAATGACAACATATTCATTGGTCTCAGAGTCCTAAACTTAAGGAAGATGGATGACATTGGGACAGATATCAAAATTTTGTTCAGATATCAAAATTTATGGACATATATAGTCACAGTGACTAAGTCACTCATAGCGCCCTCATTGTTTCTTCCTTAATCTGGCCCACTAGTCACAAATGGGGCCTGTTCTTATGACCTGGCTAGGCAGGAGACAACATTTGCCAGTATTGCTGATATACTATCCTGCTACTATTATAGCTAAGCACAAGGTATCTGTTGCCAGAATCCCAACTATGCAAGCCAAGAAATTCACCATTTACAGTAAACATTCTATCCCACAACCAGGTAACATAAACTTGCCTTTAGGGTCCCATGCTGCCTAGCCCAGATCATATCAACAGACCCTTAGCAGATCCTGAAACTACAATCGGAACATTTTAGGCCATAATCTTGTAGAATCAACCAGGTATTGTCAGTAGTATAATATCACACTGGGCAAGCTGGTCTTGCCCATTTATATGGGCTAAATATACACCTGCCCATGGTAAGATACTGCCTCGTATATTAATTTTATATATGTTTGAGATTGCATTCACATGAAACAGCCTGGTTGAATTTATAGGCCCAGCATCTGCTTGAGCAAGTTGATATCCTGCATTGGGAGTCCTGGGAGTTGATATCCTGCACTAATAAAGGTCATAAGCTGGCCAACCAGCTCACTCGGCTAAAAATCATGTTATAACAGGGTGTTAGCTAGGATTTCATAAGTGGCCGTCCAAAATAATTTTGTGTGCGTGGCCACACATTTTTTGTGGGCGTGGTCACATGGTTTTGGCCGTGGCCGCAATTTTGAGTTGTTGTGGAATTGTGGTGTTCTATTCGTTGAACCTTTTTACTTTTCGATCCACACGCGTCTGTCGATACTTCCACTCAGCCATATTCAACGTGTTTTCGACGGGAAAAAGTATGAAAACATATACCATAAGTAAACAGCAGATGACAACAATTCGAAGTATTCAAGAAATATTACAAAGCCTGTAAATTGCTATTTAAAGAAAATATTCCCTTTGGCCGTCCATGGCCGCCCATTAAAATTTAGCCGTCCGAATTCAGAAGTGGCCGTCTGTAGGACGGTCGGACGGCCGCCTGGCTAACACCCTGTGTTATAATACACAATTTGGCCCAAGTAAGTAAGAAATTGATTAATATAAGCCTTCTGAAGCTGTTGTCATTAACAAATTAACCAGCATTTCACACAAATTTCTTGACAACAGTTGCCAGGTTAGCCTGGCTCCTGTGAGGCAAATGACAGGTTAGCCTGGCTCCTGTGAGGCAAATAACAAACGCTTTAACTAGCCCTGAAAAGAAAAATCCAGCCATGTTTGCTGGGCTAGCATGGCCCATTTTGACAGCCCTTAACAGGGAGAGCTTATTTTTGGAAGGGAGATCTGATTTTTGGAAGGGAGGCCTATTTGTGAGGTTACTGGGGGCTTAATATTGGATTGCATTATTATATAATATGTGTAAAATATTCATTTGTGCACAGGTATTCTGGTAATGCACAAATTTATGGACTAAAATGTTTCAATTATAGTCTCGGGATCTATTGGGGACCTGTTTATATGATCTAGGCTATCCAGAACACATGCTTGAAGCCTATCATGTTGCCTGTTTGGGATACAGTGCTTATTGTATATGGTGAATTTCTTGGCTTACATATATAGCCAGGATTCTGGCAATGGAAACCTCACGCTTAGCCAGGCCGATAGTAGCAGGATAGGATAGGACATACTGGCCAATGTCGTCTCCCACCTTAGGCCACCTAGCCAGGTAATATGAACAGGGCCCAATTGTGACTAGTGAGACAGATGAAGTAAAAACAATGAAGTTCATATATGTCCATAAATTTTGATACCTGAACAGCAACATTGAACAAAATCATTCTGTCCCAATGTCATCCATCTTCCTTAAGTTTAGGACTCTGAGACCAATGAATATATTGTCAATCAAGGATTAAAACCAATGAAGACAAGTGTTATTGTCAAACAAACGAAAATATTCATGTCCACAGGCTGCAACACGCAATGTTGACACATTATCCTGAAGTCAACAAAATGTGGAAATCGACGAAAAACGAGCCAAGAAACAGTTATTGAGCTAATCAATCAAATAAATACTTGGCATAAGTTTGAAGGTCCATAGTCCAAATATTTGATGAGTTTCTTTAGCCCATTTATACCAACAAATTTTAAAAATTCCCTGTATTTAGATATTCGCCATATTGATCGCCACGCTGTTTAGCAAGAAATCGACATGTCAACTTGTCCCGGCCCGGAAGTGTCCTGTTTACTTGGTACACAGGATATTAATAAGTTAATGTGAAAATATGAAGATAAAAGTATCTTTTAAAAAATAAAACCTCTCAAACCTCGATTTGAAAGGCTTTTAAAAACGCTAATCCGTTCGGAACCTACAAATTCGAGGGGTGGTATTTAAGCTTGCGCAAGGCAAAGTTTGAAGACCCATATCTTCGCAATCACGCAATTAATCAAAAATCGCCACGAGGAAGTTGAGGAGAATTCTTTTAAGAACAACATATATGAATTTCATGGCAAAAAAACAACAACATATAAGAATTTCATGGCAGAAAACCGAAAAACCGCTTGCAGAAAAGCTCTGAAGTAACCCCATATTTTTGTTTACAAATTTCATGTGATGAAGCGTTTTACGCATTCTGATTGGCTTAGGGCAAAAATGTAAACAAAAGCGCTGATTGGTCGAGAACGAAATTCCCCCTTGTTAACCAAATGCTATAACCATGTCAACCAAATATTTGAGACTTGCGACACAGATATATTCTACCTATTGGCAATTAGCAAGATATTTCTCTATTAATAAGCACATTAATTATAAAGTCTTGAGAAACTATAAAAATCAGTTTTCCTGTAGAGAAAGAAACTATAAAAATCAGTTTTCCTGTAGAGAATGTTCGCTTACGACCGCGTTTTTCTTATCCATCACTGTTTGAATGTATTGCAAACCCTTTATGTCTTAATCTGTCACATGCTGGACAGAGATAATTCAAAATTTGCGTTGTTGCTTTTAAATCGTTCAACTGTAAATAGGCTTGAGTATACGTGCAAGAAACAATAAAACTATACCAAATCAAAAACCCATTCAGGAACATTTGTTCTATTAATTTTTAGACATTGACGAATGTTCTCTATCTGTGGACAATTGTCATTCCAACGCATATTGCACAAACACTGATGGATCGTTCCTGTGTACTTGTAATAATGGATATTTTGGAAGTGGAACTGTTTGTCAAGGTAAATTTTTATCTTATATTTGTCATTGCAATCAAAAAGTGAAACTCTCGACCAAAAAGATCGCACAAATAAGTAGCTAGAATTTCGTTTTGAAAAAAATAATTGCAATTCTGAAAACGTTCATGGTTATAATTTGTTACGTGTTAGAAAACCAGTATAAAGTACTGCATGGCATTCGAGAGAACAATTTCCCGATAAATATTTATTATTCTTACCTTTAAAGTTCATATTCCTACTTTAAAAATTCCGAAGAAACCTGTCGAGGGGGGGGGGGCAGAGAGAGTATCAGTGTTGCCTAAATTACTTTGAATTTGTACTCGAGTAAAAGTAAAAGTAATTAACAATAAAACGACTTGAGTAAGGGTAAAAAGTAGTGGAGGCAAAACGTACTTAAGTAAAAAGTACAAAGTGTCCTTGAAGAAAAAAAAACCAAAAAAACTTGAAGTACAAAGTAAAAGTAAAAGTACTACTGTCTATAGCGTTTAGGGGGGGGGGGCTTCTCCAATGGATTGGCATACAAAAGACACAAGACAGCACACGTATTATATGCGTGCACCATAATAATTATAGAATATTTCACGAAATGGTCTACTTTCCAGACACCGTTGAAGATATAAGAAATCCATTAAATATTAAATAATGCTTATATGTAGGCATCAACTATTTCGCTAACCTCAGAATGACATTTCGTCAAACCTTTTTTCATTAGGATTGGTTTAGAAACAAATTTGGAGTAATAGGGTTAGGTTAGGGTTAGGGTTGTGGTCAGGATTAGGGTTACAGTTGGTGTTTGGAATAGGAATAGTGTTAGTAAAACCGTTGCTTTGTTACGTTTTGTCACTCCGAGGCCAGCGAAATAATCTCTTCCTTATATGTAGAGGTCCTATTACCTATCCCAAAATTAAAATAAATCCGGAATAAATCACGTAAAATTAAACAAATGTAAGAAAGTAACGAAATACTTCGCCACACACAAAGTGAAAATAACGAAGTAAAACGTTACTTCTTAAAACAACTTCGTTCCAAGTAAAAGCAGGGGCGCTGGAGCCACGGGGGCAACTGCCCCCGTTGCCCAAACATTGCGGGGGCAGCACGGGGGCAACAGGTTGCCCTTTTTGCCAGAACTGCACTTCAAAGTTTGTGCATTATTCACAGAAATTGGAATTTAGAACTTAATGTGAGTTTAAGTACTGTTTAACAAACGAGCAGGAGTGTTTTATTAGGTTTAAAGACACGACCGCGCAGCGCGAGTGGCTTTAGACCTAATAAAATACGACCTGCGAGTTTATTAAACGGCTTCAAACACGACTACAAATTCAATAGATATACCGCCTTAATAGTATTCTTCATCCCTTACGAAAATTTCCTATAGGAATTCCTATAGGAAAAATTCCTATAAGAATTTGGAACAAAATTCCTATAGGAATTTTTCCTATAGGAATTTTGTCCTAATCCCCTATAGGAATTTTTGGTATTCCTGCAGAAATTGTAGAATCTATAGATGAATTGTAAAGACATACATATTGGTCATCACTCTTAATTTAATGCAAAAATATACATATTATTACATACAAATACACAAATTATTAAATATTAATACTATTACTGCAAGAAAAAATTACAAATCAATTATGGTTTTCACCTATGGTATAATAACAAGTCAAAACAAAACATAACCTAACAAAAATCATGGCAATGGTTTATTTATAACACGTGTCAAATCAATCGTTCCATACATTGCCATATTTATTTACCTGTTCGTTATTAAACCATAGGTGTATATAACAACTATAATTGACATATAAAGTTTTTTACTATTAGAATGTATCTCAAAACCTACTGTCCTAAATAAATTATTGTTCCTGTTTGCTCTTTTGTACTTTGCAACACTTCACCACATTGTTCATTTTCGTCCTCATATGCTGACGGACCTCAGAGCTCTTGCAACCATATTTTGCCGATACATAAGCTGTAAAAGACAAAATTAATAAATTTATTTAAAGTATACCATGCATACCCTGTAGCTGCTGAACAGAAAACAAGAGAAACATTTCCCCGAACACAGCAAGTACACTTCACAAATCACAAGTTCACATGGATAAATCTCCTAGAGACCTGCCTGGTAAAAATGGTTTAGAAATGTAATACATAAAATCTTTTAATAAAGTCCTGTTTACACGAGCAAATTATATTTGACAAATTTCATATGTCAAGGATATTTTGCTCGTCTAGATGATAAATTTGTGACAAATTATTGTGACAAACGAATGTGAACAAAAGCTTGCATGCTAGCTTTTGATCAAATGAAATTTGTCAAATAAAATTTGCTCGTGTAAACAGGGCTTTAAATTTAAATACCAGTATTAACTTACCACAAATACTATCTACTTTTGAAGCATCCAGTTGTGGTTTAATGTCAACATCTTTGTGCGCATTTGACTTTCTACCAGTCACTGAGTGCGTTGACAGGACTTCTCTAGACCACAACATGTGCATTATTGTGTACACGAAGTCTTTTGCACTTGCTTTTTTTATCAATACACCTTTCTGCCATTTTGACACTTGGACATTTGAGCAAATTGTCACTTAAAAAGAATATTATGATACTATTTAATACATTTTGAACAATGCCAATTAGCTAGAGACACTGGCAGCAGTTTTGTTAACATGTGACACACAACAATCTAACAAAGGCAACCCTACACTATCATGCAAACATTTTTTTTCAAAAGATGGTTGTCAAATTACATTTTATTACATATCTTGACATCATCACTAATATGTATCTAACGTTTTGGGAGTACATGAAATTCCTGTAAGTTAGGGGTGCATCGGAACCAAATTTTAAATTTCCGACAGGAACCGATTTATTCAGCCATATAATAGTCATATGTTACTTCGCTTGCAGCCCGACAAGCAGACACTTCAAGTCATCAAGGAGAGACCTCGCAAATGTTAGAATAAAAAGATTGACAAACGTTCAACATCATAATTAAGTCTTAATAGACAGTGTACTTTTCCTTAAGTAGTCCAAATTTCTTCTGTGAACTTTTGTTAGACACGAAAATATTTGATACCGTATTCTATCTCTCTAACTGTATTCTATCCCTCTACTTGTAAAATTTGAAGACACATATAAGTGTTGTGGACTAGAAGTCAAAGCTTCTGATGATGGTGTTGCCAAAGGCATTGGCGCAGCTGTATACAAGGAAAAGATCCTGGAGAAATCCTAGTATTGGAACCTGTTGACACAACTGAGGTATTAGACTACCTTGATGTGATCACAAAACCAATGGACTTTACATGTGGCGATGAGGGAAAAAATCGAAGGAAACATTTATAAAACTTTTGAGGAGTTTGATAAGGATTATATATCTGAAAAATCAGGGTTCCTGAGGGAACTAACTGGCCAGAACCGAGTTCCGGTGCACCCCTACTGTTATATTTGGCTTAACTAATGATGTTGGATATAAGTTGAAATATTACTTACACTATCCGCTTCACTTTCTGAAACTCCAAAGCATGACGATGTTGTCCGGCTGGAGCAGCTAGATGCTGGTGAAGAGGGTGGGTCTACAGGGAACATAGTCTCTTGTTTTTTACCAATTGGCAACTCATGATCCACCATTTTGCTTGCCAACTGCAGTCTCTTAGAGCTGACCAAAGAAGGACCATCGCTTTCTTGTTGGCTTTTGACAGCGTACCGAAGATATTTAGCTGACTCCTTCAATTCCTGTACAAGATCGCCAAAGCTGTGCATTTCTGTGATTAATTAAAAGGAGAAAAGCAATGTTTAAAAAAAAAACTAACAAACTTGGACACAACATGTCCAATATTTCAATTTATTTTTGACTGTTTCGCTTTTGCCAAAAAACCCAACAGAATTGGGAATATGGAAAGTTATTCTAACCTTGTGTGTCTTTCAATCTGGTTTTCAGATCTTTAATCTCTTTCTCTTTCTCGGCCAGAAGGTTTTTCAATCTTTGGATTTCGTTGGCCTGATCTCCATTTTCTTCCTCGTCTTCACTTTCAGAAATATCAGGTGAAATGTGCTAGGCAAGAAATTGAAGTGCTTGTTAATTCAGATGCCTCCACTTGATAGTATTTGCTATCAAGGCTTGGTTACACAAAGCCATGCAGGTAGTTCAAAGCTATTTACGAAGTGACGTCTAATGTCTATAGCATATACATGTGCCCATTACCTTGTTGAGCACCTTACTTTAGTAATTCAATGCCTAACTCATCCATGTATGGCACTGCCTGTTCATGGTTTAACAGAGATAGAGAAAAATTACAGCAGCTGGTTAAATCTCACTCTTGGTCTACTTGCCATGCATTAATGACATACACAGTTGCACCAATCGTAATAATCGAAGCGAAACTGTTGGTCTCATTTCAGACGTAACATCATCCATGTTGTACCGTGAATTACTTGAAAATCACAACTTTTCGAACAATGATTTGTCCTTGACATGGAATACTGATGGGATTCCAGTTTTTGAATCGTCATCATACTCCATTTGGCCAATTCAAAGCTCCATAAATGAATTACCTCCACATTTGCGAGGAAAGCACATTTTATTGAATGGCCTTTGGTTTGGTAATAAAAAGCCTGCTATGAACACATTTCTAAAGCTATTTATTGATGAGTGCAAACATCTTGAAGACCATGGATTTACCATTCAGCATGACCTCCAACCCAAGAAAGTTTTTGCAATGGTTCTATCTGCTAATTCACCAGCAAGAGCCATTGTAAGGAACTGTAAACAGTTCAATGGTCAGCACGGTTGTGATTGGTGTGAGTTCGCGGGTGAAACAATGAACAATCATGGTGGTCCTCCAACACGGTATTACCCATATAGAGGCCCCCCTACGTTGCGAACTGCTACAAAACAAGTGAAGTATGCAATCGAATCGATCGACAAGAATGAAGTAATTAAAGGGGTTAAAGGCCCTTCAGTAATTAGTATCCTTCCCGCCTTTGATCCAGTGAGGGGAATTGCTGTCGACTTCATGCACTGCGTATGCCTTGGTGTCCTGCGACAATTTGTTCATCTATGGATGGACACTAAACAACACGAGAAGCCGTATTACATTGGCAGAAGGGAGTCAGAAATTGATGAAAGATTGAAAGCTATCAACATCCCTAGCGAAATTAGTCGTGCACCTCGGTCTTTCTCTGAAAGGAGTTACTGGAAGGCATCTGAGTGGAGGGCTTTCATATTGTACTGCCTGGTTGTTTTACATGGTATCCTACCACCAGTATACCTTAAACATTTCTTCCTGTTTGTTTTTGGTGTTTACAGCCTGCTTGGTGATTCAATTGATGAGTGCACCATAAGTTCTGCTGATGCTTGTTTGACAAAATTTGTCATTCAAGTGGAGGAATTATATGGCTTGCAATGTTGTTCATTCAATGTGCATCAGCTGGTCCATCTAGCACAGTCTGTGAGAAATTGTGGTCCTCTTTGGTCCAATTCAGCCTTCATTTTCGAATCCAACAACCATGTTTTGCATAAAATGTTTCATGGAACACAGTATGTCCCAAAGCAAATAGTGGAATCATTTGTTCGGAAACGGAAGATCGCTTTATTGGCTAAGAAGTGCATCAACGATGAAACATGTCCCTTGGTTACAAATTTGTTTCGAAAGCTAACTGAAAGTAATGTTCCTCGAAGTTGTGAAATAACACTATCTGACGGTGTTCGTGGAATTGGCCAAGCAACCCCTGTGCAACTTACTGCCTCTCAGGTACTAGCTGTTCAGCAGTTATTGGGACTAACATTAAAGAAACAGTCTGGATTTATCTATTTGAGATTTGTAGCAAATCACCAGTTGTATACAGGTAAAGGTTATGTTAGGTCCAAAAAGCATGTCAACTACAATGTATCTTTTGAGCATTACCGATTTATGTATGGTGTAGTTATTGGACTTTTGTCCATTAAGCCAGAGTGTTTGTGCAATGTAGTAGAGTTACAGTATTGTAATTGTAGGTTGTACAATGTTGTTTTAATTCAGCCCATGGTTGTGTGTGAAAGGCCATTATTGAGAGATGCTGATTTCAACGCAAAGAGCTATTTCTTGGCAGAGGTAGATGAGGCTGGATTGCAAATTGCAATTCACCCCGAAGAGATAAGAAGAAAGTGCATTTCTTTGACACTTGAAAATAAGAAGTACTTTTGCCCGCTTCCTTACCGTATCAATGACAACTAGGGAGATAAAGAATGAGTAGAACTGTACAAACGAGTGTATATATATTAATATTAAATGTAAATTTACAATGATAGTACGGTATGTTGTAATTTAACATACAATGAAGAGGCAATTGAAATAGCCAATACAGCAATTTTTTCAGTGAATAACAGCTATGTAACAAGTTCTGATTTGTTTTGATGTGATGTTATAAACTTTAAACTGCATGAGACCAGTCATTAATAATGGGAGGGGGGCCTGTGGGTGAGAAAAGGGGGGTGCCTTCAACCATTTTTGTCTGAATTGGGGGCGGCCTCAAACTGAAAAATATGTGACAACTGGCGGCCCCAAATTTTTAATACTTTCTTACTCATTTTCAAAATATTTAAACTTTCTTTAGTTCCCATGATCATAGTTTCCATAGTTTATTATAACATTTTGAGAAAATGTAGTCTTACTGTACACAACAACGACACAGAAATAAACTACATTGAAAAATATGGATAAACCGGTATTTCTGAGAAAACAACTGAATGCATGCATGTGTCTTAAATGTCTTTACTAATATTAAGTTGTTTGTGTATAATCCATTTTAAATTAATTATGCCTGTCAACATTCATGGGAAAAGAGATTTTTGCTTCTGGAAACATTAATTAGGATGTTGATATAAATATATTGCTATAGGAACTGACTCACTTTTTATCATTTTATTTTTCATGGCTTTCCAATCTTATAGTCCCTATAGGGAATCCTATCTTATTGGAATTGTTTAACCATTTTCAAACCCTATGCCTATGGAAATTCCAGTAGGAATTTTATTAAATTTTTTGAGATTTATACTACTATTTTCAAATCCTATAGGAATTCTTAATTTCCTATAGGAATTTTAATTTCTTGTAAGAATTTTCCCACCATTTTCCAATCCTATAGGAATTCCTATAGGAATTTTTTTTCCTATAGGGAGGAATTTTCCCACCATTTTCCAATCCTATAGGAATTCCTATAGGAATTATAGGAATTCCTTTAGGAATAGGAATTCGTATAGGAATTCCTATAGGAATTTTCAGTTCCTTAGGAATTCCTATAGGAATTTTCAATTCCTATAGGAATTCCTGTAGGAATATTTTCAATTCCTATAGGAATTCCTATAGGAATTTTTCGGATAGGGATATAAAAAATACTAATGAGGGCACGACTAGAATAGATACTGCCTTATTAATATTCTTTATATAAAGAATACTAATTACCTGTAGGAGTGTTTTATCAGGTTTAAAGCCACTGCACGTGACATATTATGGTTGACATGATTTGCCAATAAGCTTATGAATTATTAATGAGTGTTTGAAGCAATGTTTAACGATGTGGTACAATCCGTATGGAAACAAAGGCATTGTTTACATTTCGGTATCCAAAATATAAAATTTTATTCGAAAACTATTTACATTTTTATGGCTCTAGAGTGTGATAAATTGTAAAGACACAACAGTCAAGCTTTGCAAGAACATAAAATGATATGATAAAATGAACATGAAACATGTAAATAAACTGTTTGTATAGTAAAAAGAGTGCCCGATCCTTTGTGCACATACGCAGATCGGACTTTAAAGCATCTCAGTAAGCAATCTTTAATTTTTAATCAGTTGTAGTAAAATTGATGCTAAATCAAGCAATATACGTTCGTTCACTGGTTTTATTTTGCATCTTTAGCACGGTGCAACGAATAAAATTTTTCAAATTAATGTCGAAGTTTGCCGACCCATAATAGCCACAAGTAATCGAGTAACCATACAGTAAAGTTTTAGCGAATATTGCTGCCCAGAAAAATGAAGTGCCCTTTTGAAATGGCTGCCCCCGCCGCTTCACATTGCTTCCGGCGCCCCTGAGTAAAAGTGCTCCATTTGTTGATCTGATGTGATGTCTTGATAATAGTACGTATACTCACGTCTATTTATACTGGCCGCAGCCAGTGTCATGGAATGCCCTTGCTCAGAGGAGGAATGAGGGTCTTCCCAAAATGCAACGCGTAAATCAGTGCTGCTCATTATTATTCAAGATATTTATTCTCAACGCGCCGTTCTATTAAAAACTGTTGAAATATATTGCGATTTTTGCTGTGAAGATCTCGTTTTCTTAAAGCTATGTTTTGATAACTTTTTTGTTTAGTAATTTAATAAAAGAAGTTTTGAATAATTTTGTATATATATCGCAAATTCCCATTGTATTTATGCATATGTTGGGTCGATGAACATGACCTTCAAAGTGGCATTGAAATATTCACGAGTAAATTGTACTTTTTTACAAGGAAACTAAAACAAAATCACATGAGTGAATTCAGGAATGTTTACTCTTTATAATGATACTTTAAAACATGAATTTACTCCATAAAACCGCAAACAGTTATCGCGGTTTGAAAATGAGCTATTTTTGCTATATTCTATAAGCAAAAAATTCAAAAAATATCTCATTTTCAAACCGCGATAACTCTTCGGCTTTATGGAGTAAATTAATGTTTTAAAGTATCATTATAAAGATTAAACATTCCTGAATTCACTCATGTGATTTTATTTTAGTTTCCTTGTAAACAATTACAATTTACTCGTGAATATTTCAGTGCCACTTTGAGGGTCATGTTCATTAATTGACTCAAACATGCATAAATACAATGGGAATTTAACATAAGTAAAACGCGATATATATACAAAATTATTCAAAACTTCTTTTACTAAATTACAGAACAAAAAAGTTATCAAAACATACCTTTGAGAAAACGAGATCTTCACAGCAAAAATCACAATATGTTTCAACATAAAGTTTGTTCGTTCACTGCAACCAGGTATATCAATCATGTTTCGCTCGCTACTCTGGTTTAAATAAATGATTACAAAGCCCAGTCGAATTGTAATCAAGACCCAACGTTTCGACACACCAGTCTAGTGTCTTCATCAGGGGTGATCTAAAACTGCGATCGTGGCTTCTTAAATACCCAAGGGATGACGTCACCTGCCAAGAAGATGCATATATTCCTCTGGCAAATAGGCACCGTCATCCCTATTCAAAGCATGATGACTCATATTTATATGCCACGCTTCTAGGCAAAGTCTTTGACCATAGCGATTGTTTGTGGTAATTACTTTAGAGTTTTCCCACGCAATCTCGTGTTTGGTGTAACATACATGTTCGGCTAAAGCTGATTTTCCCTTGTCTAAAGTTGAAACAGCCTTTTGATGTTCTTTTAGCCGTGTACCAAACTGGCGTTTAGACTGACCCAAATACTCTTTGTCGCAGTGACCGCATGGTATAGAATATATAGCATGAGTCTTCTGATTTTTTTCAACAGGATCTTTTGGCTTTGCGAAAATATGGCCTAAAGTCAAATAGGGTTTTAAGGCAACCTTAATATTACAATTACTTAAGATTCTCTTGATTGGTTCTGTGACACCTTGAATGTATGGAACTATTGCAAAACCCTAGTTTTAGATGCAACCTTAATATTACAATTACTTAAGATTCTCTTGATTGGTTCTGTGACACCTTGAATGTATGGAACTATTGCAAAACCCAAGTTTTAGATCAAGGCAACCTTAATATTAAGGCAACCTTAATATTACAATTACTTAAGATTCTCTTGATTGGTTCTGTGACACCTTGAACGTATGGAACTATTGCAAAACCCCAGTTTTAGATCACCCCTGATGAAGACACTAGACTGGAGTGTCGAAACGTTGGGTCTTGATTACAATTCGACTGGGCTTTGTGATCATTTATTTAAACCAGAGTAGCGAGCGAAACATGATTGATATACCTGGTTGCAGTGAACGAACAAACTTTATATCTATACGAGAAAAATATGGTCAAAATGTTGTTTCGAGGCTTCGAAAGCTCGTCAACATGAAGATTCGTATTGCCAAATATCGTAGTCATTTGTATTTCAATCATCGGTGCAAGAAAAACAAAGTTTTACCGTTCAGCTTGCGATTCAAACCTCCAATGCGGAGTAAAAAGGGATACAAGGTAATGGAAAATACTGGTTTTTCTTTCCTGAGGTTTCGTTTAAACGATTGTCATCATTCTATACAGCGTCTGCGCTCTGATTGTCAACGTTTACTCTGCGAGCTTTCTGATTTGATCGACTGCTCTGAAGTCCTATGGATCGAAGAGTTTTGTCGGTCGCAATTTCGCAAAGAGTCGATCAAACAGAGAGAGAAGCATGACAAAAAATTGCTGCGTCTGATTGGAACGAAACCATCTGATAAATCAGGTTTGAATCATAAGAAGAGATGGGTTAAAAACCTCTCATCTGAAGAGCTAAGTGAGTTGGAAAGGAAGGGTCTTGAACACGGCCTAAAATTTGCGGTTGTACCTAACAGAATTCCAACAGCCGAAATCATTGCTTCAGTGGAGGAAGGAATTTTTGCGCTAGACGATGATGCTAAGCGATTGGTAAGAGCTCAGGTCAGTAGCATTCTTAGACGTGCCAAAATACCTCCAAAAAAGATTGATTCGAATGTTTTTAAAGCTTTACTTGCTCTTAACAAAAGATCCGGACAGGGTTATTCTTTCAGCGGACAAAGGCAATTGCGTTGTTGTTATGGACAAACATGATTATCGCGAGAAGGCTCTTTCACTATTGAACAACAGAAATACGTAATGTATTCTATTCTATTCTATTCTCAAGTCTGATCCTACTGGAAAGACTCAAAGAGGTTTAAACGCCAAGTTACTTCTTTTGAAGAAATCCAATATTATCAGCAAGACTACATATGAAAAGTTATACAGCAGGGATGGACTATCTCCGCGTTTCTATGGCTGACCGAAAATCCATAAACCGGAAATTCCATTGAGACCTATTGTGTCCTTTGTGAATTCTCCTACATATGGAGTTTCAAGTTTTTTGGCGAACATTTTGTCCCCTGTGGTGGGAAATACCGAAAACACTGTCAAAAATTCCTGTCATTTTGCAGAATTTGTAAGAGGTAAAACTCTTAAAGCAGATCAAGTGTTGGTATCATTTGATGTCGTTTCCTTGTTTACAAATATCCCAGTTGATCTTGCCATCAAGGTTGCGACAAAAAGACTAAGACAGGATGCCACTTTGTTACAAAGAACATCCTCGCCTGTAGAAGATATTATTGATCTTCTGTCTTTTTGTCTCAACGCCACATACTTTGTGTTTGAGGGCTGTTATTATCAACAGGTTTTTGGAACAGCGATGGGGTCACCAGTTTCGGCAGTAATTGCTAATTTAGTAATGGAAGATGTCGAACAAAGAGCTTTAGCCTCTGTTCCAGTGTCCCTATCGTTTTGGAATCGTTTCGTCGATGATGTCATCTCTGCGGTTTCTACAAATGAGGTCGATATTCTGCTGCAACATTTAAATTCTATTGAGCCGTCCATCCAATTCACGGTAGAACGTGAAATAAATGGACATTTAGCTTTTTTAGATTTGAATGTACACAGAACTGTAGAAGGGAAGTTAGAGACTGATGTTTATCGCAAACCCACACACACAGACAAATACTTGTCATACGACTCTCATCACCCAGTAAGCCATAAAAGATCCGTAGCAAAAACGTTGCTTCAAAGAGCTGAATCGTTGCCGTCAAACAGTGATTCTCAAGCTAATGAACGTGAATATGTCCTAAATGTTTTAGGGGAAAACAATTACCCAAAGCGTTTTCTTAATGATTGCCTGAGGCCACCTGTTTGTAGGAACCAAACTAACTCCGAGGGTGATACCTCTGTTAAGGGTTTTGCATTTGCAATAGTTCCATACATTCAAGGTGTCACAGAACCAATCAAGAGAATCTTAAGTAATTGTAATATTAAGGTTGCCTTAAAACCCTATTTGACTTTAGGCCATATTTTCGCAAAGCCAAAAGATCCTGTTGAAAAAAATCAGAAGACTCATGCTATATATTCTAAACCATGCGGTCACTGCGACAAAGAGTATTTGGGTCAGTCTAAACGCCAGTTTGATACACGGCTAAAAGAACATCAAAAGGCTGTTTCAACTTTAGACAAGGGAAAATCAGGTTTAGCCGAACATGTATGTTACACCAAACACGAGATTGCGTGGAAAAACTCTAAAGTAATTACCACAAACAATCGCTATGGTCAAAGACTTTGCCTAGAAGCGTGGCATATAAATATGAGTCATCATGCTTTGAATAGGGATGACGGCGCCTATTTGCCAGAGGAATATATGCATCTTCTTGGCAGGTGACGTCATCCCTTGGGTATTTAAGAAGCCACGATCACAGTTTTAGATCACCCCTGATGAAGACACTAGACTGGAGTGTCGAAACGTTGGGTCTTGATTACAATTCGACTGGGCTTTGTAATCATTTATTTAAACCAGAGTAGCGAGCGAAACATGATAAATACAATTTGTAACGCATGCTTTTATTTGCTTATATATAAATTATTATTGAATGATAAATGCTGCTTTCAAAGAGTCAGTGGAAGAGAGCAATGTTGAAGCCCGATTGAACTTCCTCCTGAACACATTAGGGCATCTTTTCCAATCACTTTATATCTGCTAATTGCTTTGACAGCAACCTGCACCCACAGTTCCTTACCACAACCGCGATATGAGAACTATCGACGAGTTCTCCCTCATGTGCACCGTGCACAAAACTGCATAAACGTGAACAAAAAGATAGAACAAAGACTTTAGCGGAGTTTCCAAAAGACTATGTTTTGAAGCTCTCGACTTTAGAATTTTCAGAACTCGTTTCTTCACTATTTACTGGTACATGGTTGGGAATGTTAGTCTCTTGTAACGGAGATTCATCATGCGTTCCTTGACTAGATTCTACATTACCGCCTGCGGCTTCGACTTGGCTAATATTACCAGCGCTGGCTATTTCTATAATCTGTTCGTTAGGTTTAGACGTTGCGTTAGCGTGCTCCGACACGGAAAGAGCCTGCAGGAAGGCCTCAACTTTCTCTTCAATGTCGTATACATCGTTTGTCAATACATCTTCCCAATCGTCCATAGTTGACGTTTGGCTTTCGTCCGCATATTCATACATCTCAGCGCGACACTCACGCACTAACTCAAAGTCCTTGTGTATTTGACCTATCTCCTTTTCTACTCTCTTGCGCATCTCCGCGCTTGCTGAATGAACTTCCTAACTCTGTTTATATATCGAGTAATCTTACCCCTCAACTTTAGATTACTCATCGTCTGTGCGTCTGACACACCATGGGTTCCTGACATTCCCGAGTCCTTTTCTAAACTTGGTTGATTTGAACCGCTTTGGCTCGGGCTGCTACTCTCGTCGTCGCTCATTATTCCACCCAAATAACCTTGACTCACTTGCCTGCTAACTCGGCACTGACTTCGAATTCACACATTCATACTTCGATCTTCAGAACATGTTTCCGTTTCGGCAAAACCACACACAATCCAGTAGAGATTTTTCAGAATCCTATTAAAATAATATATTACGAAAAATCTCCACTGGATTGTGAGTAGTTTTGCCCAAACGGAAACATATTTAATGGCTAAAGATATGTGACACTAACAGAACACCAAAACGCAATCAACAGACACGACCGTAGTTCACCTCCAGCTAAACACACAGACTACAACGGACATAAATTCGACTGGTCTCAAACGAGATACCTAGGACAAGTAATGACTAAACATGTCCATGAGTTTAAAGAAGCGTTGCTTGGTTTAGACAAATAAACATTTAACCGTCACATTGAAATCTTTACAATTTACTTACAACTAATTAAAACGCTCGCACAAATCTCTTAATTGATCTTTATTAACCTTTAAATTAATTCTTGAGTATATACTTCTTTATTAAACTTTAATAATTCATGAGGAAAAGACAAAGGAAATCACTGCCGTGTCGGTGGTTCTATATATATGTGATAAAAAATCATGTTCATTTACATAAACTTTAGGTTTTATTTTTATGTACTATTTAAAAAACGAGCAGGAGTGTTTTATTTGGTTTAAAGCCACGAGCGCGCAGCGCGAGTGGCTTTAGACCTAATAAAACACGACCCGCGAGTTTTTTTAAATGACTTCAAAAACGTATGCATAATAAGTCAAATCTTTATATAAAAATCTTTATATAAAAATCTTTATATAAAAATCTTTATATAAAAATCTTTATATAAAAATCTTTATATAAAAATCTTTATATAGTTTGCATAACAATGGTCTTTTGTTAAAGTGTTCTTTAGCTGGTATAAAGACGTATGCACGTGACTAATTTCTTACTCAAGATTGGATAATTGCTTAATGAATTATTGAGTTTTTGAACATTATTTCACCAATGGACTCTTTAGATGGGTCGTTTTTTAAACCATTTAAATCACTCGCAGTGCACGCTTTATCGGATATAAAACGCTCTAGCTGCGCTCTCGTGTTTTATATCTGATAAAGCACTCCTGCTCGTGTTTTAAACAGTACTTGACACACCGCATCGATCAATTGCCTTCCCTATACACCGTCTCACGATAACAATATAATCAACCGCGTTCCATAACAACCAATGGCAACCAACATACTGAAATAAATCAACCCACAGACTTCAACAGTGTCAACAACAGCGTGAAAATTTAAATTATCTTTCATTCTGATTTTTCTGTCAGCGTCGTTTACTATATATGTATTGTATACGCTGAATATGCCTCAGGCAACAAGCGAATTTCAAAGCGCGTTATGTCTTGAATATATAATTTGGCGCGAAGGTTCCTTATTTTTCAGAGCTATATGAGCTGCTAACGTTCGAGAATGTAATGTTGTGTAAAAATAAGCAGCGGCTCGTTCAGAGGAGCGACAAAAAGAAGGAAGACAATTCTCACAAAAGGTAAATTTAATTTTCTGATATTATGGGACATATTTTTTCTGTCTTCAATCGATTTCGAAGGAAGAGGGTTGTGTTTTTTATACAAAAGGATGGTTTAAAAAAGAATCCAACTTTAGTAGTTATGTTATCGTTGGATTATCATATTTAATATATTTCGTGCATTCAAAAAAGATAATTATTCTTTATAAACAAATTTAAAAAACTGATTAAATCAGTAAGAATTAACACAGTGTATTTACTGTAACGTTACCTGGTACATCTCCCTTATCTCCCAATCTGATCTTTTTCATCATTGTATGGATTTCATCTATTCGTTCGTCAATAGAGGGCAATTTCTGATCCATATTGCCATGAAACACACTGTTGTCTTCTAACTCCTTCAAACGACATTCATGTATTTTGGGAAAGTCATCTTCATTCATTTGATTAATAGTATCAACAAATGCATTATCAACTTTAACTGCTGTCAAAGCGTCGCTTACTAGCTGTACATAATTATCAAAATCAGTTTTATCTATTTCTGGTTTTGGCAAATAGCAAAGTCTGTTTCTCAATAACCGAAACTGGTCAATTGCAAAAGCGTACGTCTCAACTTGATTTCCTGTTGAACTTTGAACTGATGAATGAAAAGAATCAGAAGGTAGTTTAACTTTCTTCAAAAATAAATCATTTAAAGTTGATCCCTTGCTGCCTGGAGCACCAAATGTTTTGGCATAGATTGTTGCTTTTAACAAAGCTGTACAGTCCCACTCTTCAATTGATTTCGTAGTTGGTATATCTGTTTTACCGCCTTCAGATTTAAGAAGCATGTTCCGTACCGTGGTACTGTCATCCCATGGAATGAATCCTGGTCTTACAGCAACCTTGCTGTCCCACATGGTGATGAAAATTTGACGCAACACCTTGGGAAACTCATCAAGAACAAGTGTAGAAAACTTAAAGAAATTCAATTGCTCCTTCGAAAACGGTTTCACTGCCATCGTGGTGCAAAATCTAGGTCATTTAATTTCTTTCTGTACCAACTATCTACAAAAGTGATAAAAATACAAAAAAAAAATTGATTAGAGTGATGTTACCCATAAATATGATACAATTTTACGCTCATTTTGCACTGAAATATAATCGTTGTCGATTTTCATGAAAGCTATATTCTTACATGAGGTATATATCTAGGGTTTTAGCTATGATTTTAGATTTTGGGAGTCTTCTAAATTTCGTGCTTGTGTGCTTGCCAATTACCCAAAATAACAAAATGCATTGAACAAGTTATGCTCGCTACCAATATATAGACTATATGCCAGTGGATGTTCTATGCTTTACAACCAAATACTAGGCGCTAGCATACGCTAATGTTACGCACTTTCATTACAGTAAGTATAATGTGGCATTGAAAGCCATTATAACACTATATTGTTCCCAATCCATATATTTTACCTATATAACTAGATTTTACGTACTGTTTAATAAACGAGCAGGAGTGTTTTATTAGGTTTGAAGCACGAGCGCGCAGCGCGAGTGGCTTTAGACCTAATAAAACACGACCTGCGAGTTTATTAAACGGCTTCAAACACGACTACAAATTCAATAGATATACTGCTTTATTACCGCATAGTATTCTTTATATAAAGGACAGGATCGCGACTACAATAGATACTGCCTTATTAGTATTCTTCATATAAAGAATACTAATTAGGAGTGTTTTATCAGGTTTAAAGTATGGTTGACATGATTTGCCAATAAGCTTATGAATTATTAATGAGTGTTTGAAAAACTTTTTAGCACGTCAATAGGAGGCAATTCTATGTTTTGAAAATAGCAACACTCTATTAATTTATGAACCTACACGGCTTTACATATGTTATTATGAGCATGACAAAATTACTGGATCCTGATTGGTTGAGAGGAGTTCAATTATTTTATTAATTATTTATCTTCTGTAGTCAGTGGCAAATACTGCAATTTCATTGGTTTACAGGAGTGCGACTTGAGCTTTAATCGCACCCTTGTCTATAGCCAATGAAAATCAGTCTAGTATTTACAACTAGCCAATCGGCATTCAGGATACAAACTTTGAATTTTATTTTCTTTATTGCTGCAAAAAAAATTCAAAATGGAGGAATTCACAAATTTTGACAAATTTCTTTCTTTGTCGAAAATGACCTACCTGTTCTTCCAGCAGAAGACACCAAACCAGACACAACCAGCGGTTATATTTGACTCAGATTCAGATTAAACTGAACTAAAGAACTTCACTATTTTGAACACCGTATAAACTTGCAAACATGGCTTCCCAATTGTGTGTTGAATAATTAAATTCAAAACAATGTTGTCATGTGATTATACCGGAAATAATACCCGGAAGTTAATTACGACTGCAATGTGATTATGATAAATTTAATTCATAATTGTACTATTTCACTAAGAATTGTCGTGACAAAAATTTAATAATTATATTGAATTTCAACAAATTGTATTTTTGTGCTTTTCCCCCTAAAACAGTTTGATTACAGAAGATAAATAATTAACAAGTAATAGAACGAGTTATAATTAAGTCGTGCTATTAATGCCATAATCATACTCGTGATTGACAAATCAACCTCCCGCTACGCGGTCGGTTGATTTTGTCATCACTCGTATGATTAGTATAGGTAATAGCACGGTTTCGAGTGCAATTTGGATATAACATGCACGAGTGAGTTTTTCAAAGACCTCAAAGAGTCCGAAGGACGAGTGCTATTTGAGGTTTTTGAAAAACTCACGAGTGCATGTTTATCCAAATTTCACGAGAAACCATGCTATTACTTATTAATAATTTACATAAAAATGTTCGAGACAATTGTAGTTTTAACTTACGCGTTTATAGCGAACATTCCACTGGCAAACTTTTCCTGGGTTTGTTATAACACATTATACAACGCTAACAGCTTGAAAATTCCACTCAACTATGTATTTTTTCTTAGTCTTGTTTTAGGTAAATGCTTTTCCATTTGAAAATAAAGATAAAAGCCATATTTTCCACGCGAAGGCAACTTTTACTTTACTGTAGCGCGGCGCCATGTTTGTTTTGTTTTGAAGCAATCTGTGATCGTTACTTCTTTAAACTAAATTGCTTTAAACTGATTGGTTGATTTAATCATCACAATGTTTTTCCACCAATCAGATCAGTTTGTTACAGATTGTTGCACTGTGATTACAGAAAATTGCACTGTGATTACAGAAAATTGCACTGCTGTTTGGGATTAACTGCACTGAAATCAACCAATCACAGTCGAGTAATATCTTTATGTATATTATTATGGCATTAATTGCACTCCTATTCGTTCTATTACCATCATTAATTGTACTGTAGTACAATTAATGATTTTCCCAAAACAAAGACAAAAGAAATTGCCCTAGAGGAACTTAAAGCAAAATAACTAAATGAAAATACGAACAAAAGCACCAAATTTTGGTTGAACGTCTGGCAGGACTATGCTTAGGTGAGAGAATATGGTGTTGACATTGAGAATTATCCAATTTTATCATGCTAATAATAAACAAGTAATCATGCAATGTTGCTCGTACAATAATAGGGATTAATAGTGCGCGCGATGTTTGGAAATTTTGCCAAATCCCTAATTGTACTCGCCATCGAATGATTACCTATAGTAATGAAGCCGCGTTCGTTTTATCTCGCCGTGTTTTTCCATTTTTGGCGTATATTTGTTTTCCTTTCCATATCTTTTCCATAGCTCAATAGTGTAAACAAGGGGAGATTTCGTTTTAAGCCAATCAGCGCGTTTGTTGATATTTTCGCTCTCGGCCAGTCTGAAAGCTTTACATTTTGAAACATATTAGGAGCGAGAAAATATTATCATCGTAATCTAAGGCTTTTATCTCAAAACCGAAAGATTGTAATAGAAAATACATATCTTGAATTTTGTCGTCGGACTTTTAAAATTTCGATACAGAACGCGAAATGTCGATGTTTGAATTAACGCAGTGATTGCGCTCTGTGGCCGCATCACATCGTCAAAACCGATCAATCTTTGAAAAATAACGCAGTTTTCACTGGGAAGCTTTTCTAGTTTTATAGTGCATGCTTATTCTGGTACAATGTACTGTGCAGTACCTCCGATCGTGTTGTCGGAAATGCTTCAAAAAGTTGATTTACCGCCGATTTATCGCACCAGAGTTGGTCTATAGAGACTGGTTTACATGCAGTATGTTGGATTTAATGTAATAAAAACAAGTTGATTAATATTGTGGACTGATTGGCGTCGCTCCTCACACTAATCGATAATTAGTGCGAGATAGTAATGCCCATATAAACCGAACATATAAATAGCCAGGGAATCTTGAGGCACGCTCTCGACCAGTTGCCTTCAACGTCTTCCTCCGACGCATATTCAACGTTTTCCTTCCAAGCCACATATGTGACTATATAGTCCCCGAGCCGTGCGAGGGTACTAATTCCCCCCGGCTATTTACACCCGGGGAAACGAAAGCATTAGCGGAGTCTAAAGTTCATCAAATATCGCGGGCGTGGGTCACCAACGGTGTTGGGTGGGTGGTCATCCTCACTGACCTCAAAAATATGGCGGACTGTCATGAATAGCGGACACTGATTGGTCCAATTTAAAGTTTGCATAAACGACTGCATCACGACAGCGAAATAGCAAATATTTCTTGATTTGATGATTCATGATTGATAAATTTCTTGCGAATATATTTCATTTTTACTCGCATTTTTGCAATTTTTGTAAATTCCAAAAGCTCTCTCAGAAAGAAACTGCGAAAGAATCGGCTAAAAGAAGGGAGCCGACGTTAACGAAGGAAACTTCGTTTTAAATATTGATTTTATAATGGCTTTAAAACCCGACGGCCTTTGCGTATATGAAACAATAGACTTGCCCACAAGTCGATCTCGAATAGCGAGCAAAACAACTAAACAAGACAGAATATAATTTCAGTGTATCTTTAATATTGATTCCCTTTTTTATTATATTGAATTTTTTAAATAAAAAAGAAAGCAAAGTTATTTGCAAGCGAGAATTTGAAATCATTTTATTGCAAACTCAAAGTTTATCGATAAAGCCATTTAATTAAAGGCAGTTTAGTTAAAGTGCACTTTAAAACGTTTTGCGAAGCGTTTGTGGTTGAATTTTACCTTAAATTGAGGCTTATATTACGTTTAATAACATACCTAACATATATATGTTGGGAAATTAATAATTTTGGAATTAAAAGTGATATTTTTAGGCGATTTTTCATTTGTAAGAATATTCTTAAAAAATTATCGTGTTACCATGACAACTATTTTAGAACTTCATGTTCGGAAAATACAATGGTTTTGTCAGCAAGGCGAGGGTTTCTGCATGCATGTATTTTCTAGTTAGTATTAAAATATATTCCCTGTGTAAACAGGTGACTTGTCGCGGGTGGGGATGGAGAAGATACCATTGGTTGGGTCGAGAAACTCAGTAAACTTCAAAGCGGTTATAATTAGCTGGGAGTTTATGTTGGGCTGTACCTTACACCGTGCACATCCTTTGTTTTAGGTTTATTAATATTTAAATAGCATGGCTGAATGGCTGAACTGAAACGTTGCTATTGGACGATTCGTTCATTATACTGAAATACAATGTGTTCATTGACCGTGCACCGTGCACAAAACTTCATACACGCGAACAAAAAGATAGAACAAAGACTTTAGCGGAGTTTCCAAACCATGTTTTGAAAAACTATGGTTGGGATGTCTTGATGACTCCTCGCCTGGTAGTAGTTTAACCCTCCCAATATATCTCCACCTGTCTGATGTTCATGGCTGTGTATAGGTCACATACAGAAGAGCAGTATTCAACTGTTGGTTGTACCAGGACTTTATATGCCCTCTCCTTCATAGATGCGGAACAGTGTCGTAGATTCCGCTTTAAAAAGCCCAGTGTCTTATTGGCTTTATTTGAGATGTTTCTCACATGCTCATTCCATCTGACATCTTCAGAAAGATGTATTCCGAGATACTTGGTGATGCTTACAGCTTCAAGAGCGCGATCGTGAAGTTTGTAGTCGAAAATAATAGGTGTTTGTCGTCTCGTAATTCGAAGAACATTGCATTTGGTAGTATTAAATGCCATTTTCCAATCTTTCTCCCATCTTTCTAAACTCTGTAAATCTTGCTGCAGTTTCAACAGTCGTCTGCCGATTTTACAACAAGATAAACGACTATATCATCAGCAAAAAGGCGCACCCTGCACTTTATACACTTCAGTAAGTCATTAATGAAAGCCAAGAATAAAATTGGCCCCAGGACGGAACCCTGAGGGACTCCCGACGTAACATGGGTGTAGCTTGATCTCTCTCCTTCCAAAACAGTGCATTGTTGTCGGTTTTTAAGAAAGTTCTGTATCCAATCCAATGTATAATGATGAATACCATAATTTGACAACTTAAATATAAATTCTTTATGCGGGACTTTGTCAAATGCGTTTGAGAAATCCATTAGAATGACATCGGTCTGTCCTCCGCCTTGCATTTCCCTTGCAATGTCGTTAATGAACCCAATCAACTGAGTTTCGCATGAATGTAATTTGCGAAAACCATGTTGAAAGTCATTAAGTATATGGTGTTTTTCATAGTGATTGATAACATTAGACACTAGGATATGTTCCATAACCTTGCTGCAAATACACGTAAGTGAAATTGGCCTGTAATTCGCGGGCAATTGCTTGGATCCCTTCTTCAAAATTGGTGTCACGAATGCTAGTTCCCAATCTGATGGAACTACACCAGTCTCGAGAGAAGTTCTGAAAATCTTGTACAAAGCTGGAGCAATAACTGTGCTCAGCTCTTTTAATACACGTGGATGTAGGCTGTCTGGCCCAGCTGCCTTATATGGCTTTAAGCTTGATAGTAATTTCCTGACCCTTTCCACTGTAATGTCAATTTGAGGCATGTGTGGATAGTAGCACTGGTCTATGCTTTTATAAGAACAGAGTAAAGAGCAGACCAGTACTAGCTAAATGCGGTGCTTTACAAATAAAACTTTCATGCGATTCCGCCTACAAGCTGTGCTACAAGTAAAGCCTCAGTATAAAAGGTTATATTTTATCGTACGCTACATTCCTGGCGTCGGCGGACAGTTGTTCCGTACGCTTGGTTAAAATTTCGCTTTAAAACCTTCAAAAAAAAGCTATTGTCGGATCAAAATACTACCAAACTGAAGATAAAAGTGAGACGAACCCATTCGTATAGGCCGAAAAAGAGAAAACCAAAGATACGAAAGTTATCAAGGAGCAAACGTACTGCATTTTTAAATAGCTGAATAATATAAATTTTGAGAGCGATTTGTCAACAATACAATTTCGCTTGACTTTCAAAGGCCATATATCGCAAGAATACTGCTGTTCAGTAATGAATTTGGCATCAGTAAGTACAATTTCGTACGCTGATTCGAACGATGGTATTTTTCTCCTTGTTGGGTCACTTGGATGCATAAAACCAGAGATAGTCGGTCTCACTCGGTCACTCTCAGTCAGCGATTAATTTGCCCGCAAAAAGGAAATTCAGAGAACGTGCAAGGAATTTTTACAGGAAGTGGAAGCATTTAGTTCGAAACAACTCCTGCGGTGCCAAACTTGGCACGGAGTGGGACACCGCGATTTTACAACAAGGGACAGGTCACAATTAACTCTTCGATTGGCCATATGATTGTAGTACCATCTAACAAGCGTATCACTATAGCCCATTAGCTTTTGACCGCTTGAGCTGAGAGACGGACTTGAACCAAGTTACCCATTAGCTCCAGCGAGTTAACGCTCTTCCGAGCGTCTTGCCGAGCGTCTTGTTTTATTAAGAATGTTTCCGAAATCCTCCCAAAATATCACTTTTAATAAAAAAATTACTGATCGATTCCTTTTTCGAGGAAAGTTTACTTTCCAAATAATCTCGGACTCTCACAACTAACTTTTTACTGCGCCTTATCTCTGGTTTTATGCGCCCAATAAGTACTTTTGTCCAACGATATCAAAGTGATCAAAGATCAAACGTACTGCATGTTAATTAGTTTAATAATTTTGAGCGATTTGTCAACAATACAATTTCGCTTGACTTTGAAGGCCCTTTATCTGTTGGTCGAGTGTCGAGTGTCGGGGGTTAAATGTCGAGGGCGAGGGTAAAAAGTCGAGGGCGAGAGTAAAAAGTCGAGGGCGAAGGTAAAAAGTAGAGGATAAAAAGTCGAGGGTTAAATGTCGACTGCTAAACGTCGAAAATAATAATTTAGCCGCACATACAGTATACTACAAACGGACCTTGTAATGTATACATATCAAGTGGCGATATTAATTGCCCCTATATTGTCGGTTTATAACGTTTATTTATTGTTGGTTAAAGCAGGGCGCTGCATTTTAAAGCACCCTTCTTAGTGTGTAATATAGTTTGTGTAGAAAATAAACAATATATATAACTGATTTTATTGTTGTCTGCACGGCTGCATGCAAATGCATCAGCCACGAGATGTCTATGGCATATTAGAGAGTTTATATTTTAAGCTTCGCGTTCAAAAGTCAAATGGCAAACGCCAGGGGCAGGGGAAGAAACAAATTACTCTACAAGGTAATAAATGGAAAATCAAGAAGTTAAGCAAAAATTCTGCCAACAAAAAACGACTATGCCGCCGGTTTGCCGTTCCCGCAAACGCGAAGCTTAAACTCCCTATTAGTACATAATACTACGTGGCGTATTTTGCGTTTTAAGGGACATCGGCAACGGATTTTTTTATTGGCTATTTTTGTTCACGTTGGTTATCTTAATAAGAATATGTATTTTATTTGGGATGAAAATTATTCGATTCGGAGTAAAAAGCGAACGAATTTGGTCTAATTATGCATATCGCCCGCCATTTTGAAAGCACATTTTGGAAAATTATCTTTCATGTCATTTGAGGCCTCTGACGTCATTGGCAGGGCAACAGCAAAACAATACGTTGTCGCTACTATAGCTTTTGATCAGTTTTAACTTTTGTGAAGAATTTTCGCCGGTTATGGGCTTTCTATGGAAGAAATTCACGAGAATCAGTTAGGTGAAATGTTACCGTATCAGTTTGAACCTGTTTTAAACGATAATAGTGGTACCCTGGAACCAGAGGTTTTTAGGTTTGGCGAACGCGAACTGCGAGAAAACGCGCGAAGAGAAAGGAGAAAACGCGCGAAGAAAGAGGAAAAACCTCTGGTGAATTTGTTAGCGATTCCTGGTTCGGATAAGGAATGCAAAAAATGCATAATGCATCGTATTCTAAAAATATTAGCCAATCATTATCCTTGACGCCAGGCCGTCTAGACAGGGTTTTGCCGCCTTCTTTTGCCTGACTAAGTGCACTGCTTTCACTTCTCGCAAGAAAATGTGTCAATAAAACATTGTTTATGTCTACTCCAAAGCATACTCCCACAAAAGCTTATCCTGTATCAACCGTTAATCTTAAGGAGATTTGCCGATTGTGCGGCATAAATTTCAAGATTGCTGGTCGTGGTCATTACAACATATTTTCGGGATTTAAGCATGATTTACAGCGTCGACTGTCAAGATTGCTGAAACGCGATGTTGTTCAAGAGAACCATTTGTCTTCTATGGTGTGTCAAGGATGTTTTCGAAAGATTCAAAAATTCGAAAAGTTCCAGAAAGAGCTGGATGATTTTGTTACGGCTTATTCCGAAAACGAAAGTATTCGAGTTCGCGAGAAGAGGTGTCGACAATCGCCAGCTTTGGGAGTTGGTTCGAATGGAACAACAAAGAGATTATGTGCTACATCCTCGCCGTTAAATAATATAAACAACAAGTTGGAATCAACATGTAGATCGCCAGCAAGGAGGTCTCTCCTGCCTGTGCTTGCAAATAACATTACTGCTGGTCATTTGAAAGAAATGAGCGGAACAGTTTCAGCCGACAATCGTCTTCAAAATGAGCAAGAAAATCCCACAACGAAAGTTGAGGTAGAATAGTAGCATTTGATTTGTTGATAAGTTTATACCAGTATGATTTATAGGAATTTTAGAAATTAAAAAATTTTGTATATAGGCATGTTCGTAATAAAAGTCACGTTTTTCCTTGCAGGTTTTCATACAATGGCCAAATCTCTTAAAGAAAAAAATAATCCACGACTTGAGAATCAAACAAATAATTGTTAACTTAACAGTTGGCAAACATTCTACAGCAATAAACGCCATCTGGAAAAGGGAGGAGTTTAGAGAAATACTTCTAAAGAAATTTCAAGAGGAAATTAATAAGGAAACAGTTGAGATATGTAAAACAACTACGCCTTCCCTGTTAAGGAAAATTTCCCCGGATGACTTGCAGACATTTTCAGCGCAAAGGCATGAACTAGAGTTGCAAGAGAGATGTCCAATATTGTATCGTTGTCTCAGGTCGTGTGCTGTCTCCCCTGAGAAAGAGACATTGTTGAAAGAGGGAAATGTAAAGATAAGTAAAAGGCCTCACCAAGTTCTGTCTGTAGCCTCTTCCGTATTGCTGAAGCACAGAAATCAACAAATGTCTGCTCAGGCATACCGAATTGGGGTAATGTTATGGAATGGAGGTACCAAAACGGAGGTAATATGTATTAATTCAAAAACAAAGCCCCAACATTGTTGTACTATATTAAGTCTCAGTATACGTGTTGCCGTCATGCCATGCATTGTTTTGGTCAATCGAATTATTTGGGCAAAAATTTGCATTCCTATCGTGACATTCCATAACGATTTTATATGTAATTGTAAAATGTTGTTGTTTTTCCCTAACAGACCTTGGCTCTGATATAATATTCTTCCAACAAGACAACCTTCCATAATTTATAGCCTATAGGGCAACGACAGACTTTCAGATTTTACTCAGAAGGGGGGGAGGCCAAAAATTGGGTGGGGGGCAAGCATTTAGTGGGATAGAACAATGGATTGTGTAGCACTGCTAAACAATCTGCAGCAGGGGTCTGAGAGCACAGTTGCTAATGTGGTAAAGGGGGGAGGGGACATACAAGAGATTTTTGGTCTTATTTGGTTCAAATCCTTTGTTTTTATAGTCTAATACTTCAAAATTGTAATATTTCATTTACTCTATACTGTCATTTAATCCAATGAGCAGTTAAATTTATGGGGTGTGCAAATTTCTGTAGGTGGTGTGGAAAAGCTTTTTTTTGGGGGGGGGGTTGCAAAGTGTTTATGGGGGGGGGGGTCCCCCTGGAAAATCTGTCTATGCTAAAGGGCAACCACATCTTATTACTTCAGTTACATTTAATCTCTTTATATATAGTGCCATGATAGAATGCACAAATTGGGATTGGCTATGTCTCATAAGAGTGTACTAACAAAGATTGACAGCATGTGTAAAGGTCATGACAAACGTGTTCTACAATGGAAAAGAGAGACAGAAGATTGTGGAAAGAAACAACACATGGCAAACATAGTACAGAAGGCGATTCATTCCTTGGAACAACAAACTGGATCTGTAGATTTTGCTTACTTAAAGTCTGTTGTGGAGGTTATGTGTGGGAAAGTATTTGATAACAATCTATTTGAAGAATTGTTACAGAATACATCAAAATATGCACAGAGTCTGCATGTTACATACAGTGTGGCAATTTCCAAATTGATAGATGATATGTCTCCCATATCATTGTACCAAATAATTGGTGATAACGTTGACATATTTGTAAAAGCAAAACATATAGGTTCACAACATCAAAACAAGAGTATTCATTGGTTCAACCTAAATGTTGTGAGAGAACGTGTTAATGGCTCACATCTTTGTAACAGCAAGCCACTGCGACCCATTAAGGATGTCAGCAATACAGAATTTCTACCTTCTGCTGATGACAGTGACAAATTACTTGATGAATTTGTTGTCTTGTGTGAAAGAGTACTTGTTGGTAACATGCCTGCTTTCAGACCATTCAAGAAATTTGTGGTTAAGCATATTCCACATGAATATAATGAAATGATGAAAACAAAATCAGAAGAGGTATTTTAATTAAACATTTTTTATTGCATCACTCAAAAGTATGTTTAGACATTGATTGTAAAATAACAAAATAACAGTTATTTTACTCACTACAACAAACGTTTGTTTTAGTTCAAAATTAGCTTAAACTTACCACAATGTTTATACAAACTAATAAATTGCCAATTGCATTGTATTTCGTTGAAAGCAATATATGGACACAGATCCCTATATGCACTTTAATTATTTTGTAGAACCCGCTTGGCTTGTTGTTCAAGAACGAAAACTGTACAGATCAAATGATAGACATTTTGGATCATATACAGTCAAGTTATGTTCCAGTTCAGCCTAATGTTGATGTTGATGATGACGATGATGATCCTCACAATAATCCTGTCACTATTCAAGATCGAATATTTTTTGGAGGGGATCAATTAACAGAGGAAAGAAGTCGCAATGCAAAACTAGCCCGGAGTGATGGAGATAATGGCATTGAGAGACTGGAAGGTATAATGCCCAAAGTTGAAGATTGGCATGCTTCGAGATTGATATATCAGGTTTGTTTATTATATCAATATATATGTGGCCACATGCACTTTACTTTATTATTTTGCTCTGTCTAACGCCAGACAATTTTACTGATCATGAAGGCGAGAGTCTTGGATTTTAATTGGTTAATTAATAGTTGTAAATGCAATACAATTTCTTCATGTTCTTGCGGGACACCTCATACTATATCCGATACAATGTGGCCACTTGTATTGTAAGTATTACTTAATTAAAATATGCATATAATTCTGCACAAGTGGGATATAAGGTATTTGTATTTTAACCCATTAAGCGCCAGCGCTCTCCCCTTGACGAGTAAAATCGTCTGGCGTTAAACAGAGTAAAATACTAAAGTAGGGTGCATCAGGGTGCAATGTGACTCAATGGGTTAAAATTTAATTAACCCATTGAGAGTTGCAGCCTCTCCCCTAGGCTGAGTAAAATATGAAAGTAAGGTGCATCAGGGCACATTGCAACTTAATTCCAGCTTTTAATTTATGCATGCAGGGGGTGACAGGAAGTAAGGTATCAGTTTGATAATTTTGCTAAAAAATTTAAGTAAAAACTGCTGAAACAACTGAAATATTTCAACAATTTACAAGTATAAGCTATCACTCTGTGTTTTTAAAAGGCCACCATTCTTATTTTTTTAGCATAATCAGCAATACGATACCTTACTCCCCCCCCTGCATGCACAATTAAAAGCTGTAATTGCCTGTTGTAATTTAATTCTTTTCTAATCATAATATTGTTCTTGACATATTAGATCCTGTATGACATACTGTATAAAGGGAACTCATCTGTTGATGTGGCTACAATGTGTTCCAACATGAATGTTGTCAACAACAGCAACGCTAGAACTACTAATGTGCTTGACAATTTAAATCAATGTAAAAATTTTATTAACATGGAAACCGATGCCATTATAACTGCTTGTGCTATGACATATTTTGGCATAAGCTCTCTTGATATGCCAGTTGATGAGGTCATCCCCCCACACATATTGAATGGCAGTGATGATGAAAAGCGGTTATGGTATCATAGGCATGTGAAAAGTATGGTATTAAAGTATGTAATGAACAAAGAGTCTGAAATATTTCATAGTATGGTAGAAGGAGTGCAGCAGCATAATCGACCCAAGTCCAGAGATATTTACAATTGCAGAGTTTGCAACAAGGAATATCGCTACAAGAAAGCAATGGAAAATCATGAAACAAAGAAGCATGACTATGTTCACAAAGACGAGTCTTCAACTGATACGAGTGAAGAAACTGAAAAGAGTAAAAGTACTGACAAGTCTGATTACATATATAACTATGCATGTGTTAGACTTAGCATGGGTTGTTTGTACGGAATTTTGATGATGCAGTAAGAGAAGGGGATGGACAGCGGATTATTAAGTGCTGGAAATACATGACATTGCTGTTCAAAGCATATAATCACAATAAGTATGCATTTGCAGGTTTACAGCTACAAGCTAACATATATGCACTCTGTACACCGCAAGAAGCACATCGTCTCATGTGGAACAGAACTGTTAATGTAAAAGGACAAAAGGGAAAGAATATATCCCTTGATCTCAGGCTAGAGCATCTAAATCACATACTCAAGGAGATGTTGAGAAACCTCGGTCCTAACCTTAACGAAGTTACTGCAGCACGTGCCAGTCATTCACTTGTGCGTATTGAGAAGTTTCTTAAGTCCGTAGATGAGGAAGTAGGCAGACATCAGCCATCAGGTCATCATGTAATTGCGAAGTGGGAGTCTGACTTTAAAGAACTTGTCAACCAGTTCCACATAAAAGGTGAAGTGTTCTGTTTCACAGAAGGCAGGGAGTATGACAAATTTCCCAAGTTTGATCGCAATGTACTACATAATATAAATTTCAAAAACCTAAATGACTGGATGAATGAACACAAAAGGAAGCTTGGTGATGCTAAAAAATAAACTTGGTTTTGATATTTTGATATGGCATATTACGGTTAATGTTGTGGAAAATATGCAATAAATGATATGGCATATTACAGTTAATGTTGTGGAAAATATGCAATAAGTGGTATAAAATCAGGGATATTTCAAGCATTTTAATCAACTAGTAGAAGATTGAGTTATTATTTAGTTATCCTCTTAGAGAGGGATCTAAGGGCATGTGGTCACCCAGAAAAATTTTGAATTTTACAATTCTTACTGTAAAAACTGTACTATGGCATGCTTTGTTGGCAATTTCATGTTGACATATACCTTTGTATATGTTTAATTATTCCTACAATGATTGAGTATTTTCTTTCATAACTACTAATTTACAGTGTAACAACTATATATAATTTCTCCATGCAGGTATATTGTAATCGAGAAACTGCTTGAAAGTATCCCTGAAAATGCTAAAAAACAAACCACTTACTAAAAGTGTGATATATAAATGACATATTAAAGTGAACATGATATGAACATGTTGTGTATTTGTGATTATAAAATAATGATCTACCTACAACAGAGTTAATATCTGAAAACATAGTCTTCAATCAGGCTTTCCCATTTGGGCCCATTCACAAAGGATATACGAGCCGAGGGGGGAGGGGGGTTGGAAAATCAGGACAAACTCGGACATAGGGGGGGGGGGATTTTTAGCAATCCAGATGTCCGAAATTGAAAAAAAAAATTAAAAACAAATTTCTTTCTCCTCTATTTTGAACTCTCCTTCCCATTGTCAAATTGGCATTTTGACTATGCAGTCAATACCAGATTTTGTTTTAATTAGTAATTTATATGTTTTTATATTCACATTTATAGTTATAAAAAAATTCTAAAAGTAAAAAAGTTTTTTACTCTTGACATATACAAGGTTGCATGAGTTTTTGCGAGGCATGGCGGATGTCCGGGGGGTCACTAATTTGGGGAAGGGGGGGGGTCTGAAAATCCATAATTTGGCCGGACATCCTTTGTGAATGGCCCCTTTCATATTCAATCTGAAGTAGATTCCTCATCTGAATCATGCATATCAACTAATAAATAAGGCTGGAACTCATTCTCATTTAGTTCAGTTCCTGAGCAACCATCTGTGCCAGTATCAACAGCTTCAAGGTCGGTTTCGTCAATGTCATCAAATAATTCATGAAAAATATTTAGTATCTCCACCGCATGTTGGCGATTAAATACATGTAGGTGTGTCATAATGTAGTCTATGCTACAAACATACTTTGCTTGCTGGAGAATAAGTTGAATCAGTTTATCAGAGAAACCTGTGGAATACTGTGCATGCAAATAATAGTTGCAATTTCCTGCAAGTTGAGATTGATAATCAACCAGAATGTCCTGCAATAATTGTTTATCTTCTCTTGAAACACTCCTTTCTTTCACAGTAATGGAGTTGTCACTATCCACATGTGATTCGGTGGTTTCATGACAGTTGACTATTTCCTCACTACAACAGTTCCTACATGGTGGGCTTATAAACATGGGTGGGCTTATATTCGAAGGGGGCTAGCTATATTCGGAGTTTTACGGTATATATGTACCAAGTTGAAAGAAGCAGTTCAGGCTACTTTGGAAGATAAATTTCCTGATATAAAAAGTTTAACGGATCATCAATACCGCACCTTGTCCAATTTGATTGATCGTAAAGATGTATTTTGCATACTGAGAGTTTAATATTGCAAATAGTACCGAGTGTAGCATAACGACCTGGAAAAACACAATTTCCCAGAGAAACCCATTTTAATAGTCATATGTCCATTGAACTCTTTGATCGACTCTCATGTCCGTGAAGTAAGAAAGCGTGGATTCAGTGTTACTTAACTGTCAAACGAAGAGGACGAGAAAGCAATTCCAGATGGAGAGTTTACATTCGTATTTTGTAATACCGAGTCTATTATTCAAAGTGCGAAATGGAGAGAAATGGTTTCATCATAAATATACCAGGTAAATTTGCTTGCTTTTGTAACAGACGAAGTTCACGTCATCCCAAAGTTAATGTAAAAGGACAAAAGGGAAAGAATATATCCCTTGATCTCAGGCTAGAGCATCTAAATCACATACTCACAGAGATGTTGAGAAACCTCGGTCCTAACTTTAATGAAGTTACTGCAGCATGTGCCAGTCATTCACTTATGCGTATTGATAAGTTTCTTCGGTCCGTAGATAAGGAAGTAGGCAGACATCAGCCATCAGGTCATCATGTAATTGCGAAGTGGGAGTCTGACTTTAAATAACTTGTCAACCAGTTCCACATAAAAGGTGAAGTGTTCTGTTTCACAGAAGGCAGGGAGTATGACAAGTTTCCCAAGTTTGATCACAATGTACTAAATAATATAAATTTCAAAAACCTAAATGACTAGATGAATGACACAAAAGGAAGCTTGATGATGCTAAAAATAAACTTGGTTTTGATATTTTGATATGACATATTATAGTAAATGTTGTGGAAAATATGCAATAAATGGTATAAAATCAGGGATATTTCAAGCATTTTAAATTATCAACTACCAGTTTGTAGAAGATTGAGTTATTATTTAGTTATCCTCTAGAGAGGGATCTAAGGGCATGTGGTCACCCAGAAAAATTTTGAATTTTACAATTCTTACTATAAAAACTGTACTATGGCTAACTGTACTATGTACTTACTGTACTGTTGGCAATTTCATGTTGGCATATATACCTTGTATATGTTTAATTATTCCTACAATGATTGAGTATTTTCTTTCATAATTACCCTGTCCCAGAGGTTTTTAGGTTTGGCGAATGCCAAAAATTGACAGAATTTGTTCCATTTATTTTTATAATAAGCCAATATTGCCCGACTGTGAAGTGAATATATTGCCCAACTGGCTTTGTTTGCCCAACAGCCCCCGATTATAAAATAATGACATACCTACAACAGCATTAATATCTGAAAACATAGTCTTCAATCAGGCTTTCCATTTCATATTCAATCTGAAGTAGACTCCTCATCTGAATCATGCATATCAACTAATAAATAAGGCTGGAACTCATTCTCATTTAGTTCAGTTCTTGAGCAACCATCTGTGCCAGTATCCACAGCTTCAAGGTTGGTTTCGTCAATGTCATCAAATAATTCATGAAAAATATTTAGTATCTCCACCCCATGTTGGCGATTAAATACATGTAGGTGTGTCATAATGTAGTCTATGCTACAAACGTACTTTGCTTGCTGGAGAATAAGTTGAATCAGTTTATCAGAGAAACCTGTGGAATACTGTGCATGCAAATAATAGTTGCAATTTCCTGCAAGTTGAGATTGATAATCAACCAGAATGTCCTGCAATAATTGTTTATCTTCTCTTGAAACACTCCTTTCTTTCACAGTAATGGAGCTGTCACTATCCACATGTGATTCGGTGGTTTCATGACAGTTGACTATTTCCTCACTACAACAGTTCCCACTACAAAGGCAATGCTTATGACAATGCAAACAGCAAAAATGATCAAAATCATGCAGAAGTGTTCTTCTCATGCAAACATTTGTTTCATCAGAACAATATGCTCGCATTTTGTCATCTGCTCCTTTAAGCAGAATGCCATTATAAAACAATACTACTTTCGATGGTAAACCGTCACGGCCAGCCCTACCAATTTCCTGAATGTAGTCATCAATGTTGCGAGGGGGGCCCAAATGTATGACAAGACGTATGTCCCTGAAGTTCACACCCATTCCCAATGCATTTGTAGCAAATACAAGTCTACAAACCCCAGATTCTATATGTAGTGACTCCAGAATTTGACTCTTGATTATTTCTCTTGTGCAATGGTGAAACATTCCAAACAAACAATTTTTAGATTTGGTTCCATGTCAATGGGGTATGCATCAGAACCAAGTTCAATTCTGAACAATGAATACAGAGATGCACACAGCTTTATTGATTTGCAGTAAACAATAGTTCTCTCCATGTCTTGTTTCTCCTTTTTAAGTTTATCAAGTAGAAACTGAAAGGCCAATTTTAAATTCTTGCCAATTTGTGCCTTAGACAAATAGATATTTGTTCTATTTGGTGTTTCCTCTATTAGGGCATAATCTTGCCTGAATGATAAGACTTGGAGTACAGTTTCTTGAATTTTCTTTGTTGCAGTAGCGGTAAGAGCCAAAACTGGTGCAAGCGGTCTTTGAGGACCAAGTGACCTAAGTTCAGATAGACAGGAAAAGCATTCTCGAAAAGCTGCTCTTTCTCCTTTTCCAAATCCCCTACATATGATAAGACAAAAATTATTCTGGATTTCTCCACCAAAACAAATAAATTACAGTATTAAATATAAATATTTTCTATCCTTTACAGTATTAAAATTTATAAAGTTGTTAGCTCATATACAGATACTAGATGTTTTTTCCTAATTCAGTGAAGAAGTATAATGTACATACATAAAAACAAATTATGTTGTACTTTATACATACTCTCGGGTTCAAACACTGTCGGTGTTTACATGAGCCCTACAGGGAGGGCTGGCCCTCCTGTTGGGCTGATTATAGCAAATTATTGTAATTATATGATCTGCAAATATGTGATTAAAAATGATATCGAAATCTGCCTGCCAGTTTATAAATACAAACAAGGCAAAGGGCTTAAGAAAATCTGTATATAAATTTATTAATTAACCCACCACTTTGGGACGACGTGAACTTCGTCTGTTACAAAAGCAAGCAAATTTGCCTGGTATATTTCTGATGAAACCATTTCTCTCCATTTCGCACTTCGAATAATAGACTCGGGATTACAAAATACGAATGTAAACTCTCCATCTAGAATTGCTTTCTCGTCCTCTTCGTTTGACAGTGAAGTAACACTGAATCCACGCTTTCTTAGTTCACGGACATGAGAGTCAATCAAAGAGTTCAATGGGCAAATGACTATTAAGATGGGTTTCTCTGGGAAATTGTGGGTTTTTCCAAATCGTTGTGCTACACTCGGTGCTATTTGGAATATTAAACTCTTCCCATAACCGGTAGGCAGTATGCAAAATACATCTTTACGATCAATCAAATTGGACAAGGCGCTGTATTGATGAGTAGCCTGAACTGCTTCTTTCAACTCTTGTTCGTTTATAGATATTTCAAATTTTTCAATTCTTGATTTCTTGTTTTACAGTAAAATTTGCTATGTGCTTACAATATCCAGGCTATGTGCTTACAATATCCAATCAGAACACGTAGTCTATCGAACCTAGTCAGCAACCAATCAACTTCTAGCTTCCAATTTTGAAAGTTATGTGTGGAATGTGACCCCAAAAACCCAGCCAATTTCACCAGAGAGTTATTCAAAACAGGTGAAAATAAATACCCTCTGGTTCCAGGGTACTCCTGTGTGAGCACCAGATTTGCATACTTGTTTTCTTGTTAAAGATCCACCGAATTGCTGCCCGCTAGGTTGATCCTACATCGTTTTCGTTACACTTACTTGAGGAGCTTCGGGATCGCTTTAGCGGTCACATAGCTCCTGTGTGATCCTCATAACCACACACCAAACGTTTACACTACAATTACCCCACATCATCATAATACCTCACTGTGAAGCTTCACCGACTCCCTCAGAATTTACACTGTGTGGTACATAGACCTTTCTCTCATTTGATTCAGACACCCACTTTGCATCATGTTTTTCACCCTGTGCGGTCACTTCAACCTTAATTTCATTGGATACTGAGAAGTTTATTTTTCTTAGACCCCTTGCGACAGCCATATATTTTATCAATGCAAGAAAAACATGACCGCCACTTTTCACCATCTGAGCACGACATTCTACATTATGATATTAAACATCTTATCCACCATTTGATCCCGAATACAACAGACACCAACAGAAGGACATATCCATGCTCTTTCCAGTGGGCATTGATTGTTCAGGCTTGACTATCACACACCATGCCATCGTATTGTCAACCAACTCAGCATGCCCACCAATGTAATATTCACTGTTCCCTTTGAATACCCAGCAAGCTCCACTTGCACCATCACTCTGATATGTGCCGAGAAAGTAACAATTCTGAAGCCTAGTCAAATCGATAGTTCCAAGGACAATATCCTTTGTCTGCTGTGCGAATTTACCGTTGGACTGCTTCACATAGATTGACACACGTAGAATCAGTTCTAGGTTCACATTAGTAATGTCTGTGAGAAGCGGAGCGTCAGACTTGACTGTGATTGATTCCAAATTAATGTTAGTCAGATTGTTAATAGTATCGATTCTCCATGAAGGTGGAATCTGATCGTGACAGTAAGCGTGATACTTGGTATCAGCATTTGCAACTCCACGATAACCCCACACCCACTGTACCACCTTGTGATGCTTTTCTATGTACTTCCCAGACGGAATAGAAGGGGCAAAGTTACTCTCCACCCATTTTTTGTTCACAGCATCTTTATCATTAACGGGGTCCCTTAAATCCACAATTCCACTTGAATCTCCCATGTCAAGATCACCTTCCACCAGACCGCCCATCTTACTCATGAACTTATCCATGATCCATCCAACGTTAGGTACAGATTCCCTATTGGGGTTACTACGAGAGGACACTCTTAGCTTCTCAATAGTGTGTCCGCCCATGTCAATACTACCTGTCATCGTGAATCCTCCCGTATTCATTGTACTTCCACTTACATGATCAGTGACCCACTTCTTGGAGACAGCAGACCCGTCAGTTGTTGGGTTAGCCACACGAGTTATCTCAAAACTGTTAGCATCAAGGTTACTTGCTAGCGTACCACCATCACGTTTCACAAACTGTAACCCCCAAGTGTCTATCGTCTTACTTGAAAGTGCAGCTGTGTCTCCCACAGAACCCCCTGCAAGTCCCGTTATACTGTGCCCTCCCATGTCAATATTACCTGTCATTGTAAAGCCACTATTAGTGAGAGAACTTCCACTCACATGATCAGTGACCCACTTCTTATTCACAGCTGACTTATCCGTTGTTGGGTTAACAAGGTTTGTGATCTCATGGTTTTTCATATCAATGTCTCCAGCAATGTCCAGTCCAGAGACAGGTCTATTTAGAGCTCCAGTCATGTATTCCAAAGTAACAGCGGACCGATTAGTTGTAGGATTACCTAAAGCTCTAATTTTGTTGGATCCCATATTGAGATTACCCGACATTGCTCTCGTTCCATCAAGTGGAAGGTGCTTTATACTTTGATTTCTAACGTAACCAAGTGTTGCAGCATTGTTAGCGTCACTACCTGGGGTAATGTTAGTGATCATATTATCTCCCATACTAATGTTTCCTGTCATAGTAAAACCAGCAGGTTGAACTGTAACAGAGGCCTGTTTAACGATCTCATCATCAACCCACTTTTTAGTAACAGCAGATGTATCATCTGTGGGTGCACCCAAACCTTTCACCTCATTTCCGTCCATCTCAATGTCACCCTTCATTGTAAATCCATTTTTATCAACTCCACTTCCACCTGATATATTAACATTAATTTTACTGCCATCATATCTCTGATAGAGAGCCATCTTATGAAACAACAACAACAACAACATCAATTTATTTCACACCAACCAAGTAAAATAACATTATATGATTTTTTTTTTAATATAAATATTATGGCACAGGTCACCAGAAATAGTGAAGACTAAACCAGTCTAGTGACCTTTTATAAAATAAATGAAATAATGAGTTTTATATCATTTTGTATAATTATAAAAGTATATGTTCATGAATACTTGTGGCAGCGCTAGTAAATGAAAATCATATTTTCCACAATGTTATTCTTGAAAGATGATTTGCTAAGAGTTTTATATTTATCATCAATATCATTCCATACTTTAGGACCCTGAAATTGAAGACTGAATTTGCCATAGTTCTTATTTTGTCAATATAATATGTACTGATGCAACCTGTTTGAATATGTTATTACATGTGGCAGGAAGATTCCCGTTATGATAATCATACATGAATAAAGCGTTGTTTAGAAAAACAAGATCAACGAGCTTCAAAATATTAAGATTTTTAAATAAAGGACTAGAATGATCATCAAATTTAGAAAAGGTAATAATTCGGACTACTCTTTTTTGTAAGGTTATTATTGGATTAAGATTTGAAATATAGGTGTTTCCCCACAACGTTATTCCATATGTCAAATATGGGTAAATTAAGGAATAATAAAATTGTAATTACATGTGAGGTAACAAAATGGCGAATTTTACACAACATTCCAATACTTCTCTTGATTTTTTTCGAAATATGTTGAATATGACTTTTCCAATTAAGATTATAGTCTATGTAGATTCCTAAATACTTGAGACTAGTTTCTTGTTTAATTTGTACTTGATTAATAAATATTTTTATTGTGGATGTAATTTTCTTTTGAGGTGGATGAAAAATAACAAAATTTGTCTTATCAATGTTAAGGGAAAGTTTATTACAGTTAAGCCAGGAATTAATATTTACAATATTATCATTAATAACTTGTTCCATGTCCAAAACACTCTTGTTTGTACAAAACAGATTAGAATCATCAGCAAAAAGATGAAAATCGAAAACCTTTGAACTATTATTGAAATCATTCATATACAGAAGAAACAACAGTGGGCCGAGTACAGATCCTTGTGGGACACCACAAGGGACAACAAGCTCGTTGGATACTGAACTTCCTATGGATACAAATTGTTTTCGATTTTCTAAGTATGAAATAAACCAATCTTTTGTTATTCCCCTTATACCATAATGCTCAAGTTTAGTTATTAATATTTGGTGGTTAACAGTATCAAAAGCTTTACTTAGATCCAAAAAAAATCCACAAGAAAACAAACCATCCTCAATTGCTCTTTGGATTTTATCGGTAATCGATATGACTGCTTGTACTGTAGAGTGCTTTGACCTGAATCCAAATTGTCCCTTATAAAGAATTTCTATTCTTTCAATATAGTTAGTTAACCTTTTACACATCAATTTTTCTAATAATTTATTAAAAATTGATAACAGGGAGATTGGACGTTTCACAATGTTTCACATTACAGTCCTCAGGAGAAGGAAAACAGCAGATGCTCCAATACCAAGTCCAACCAAAACATTGCTACCTGAGGATCCAACCGTTTTGTGCCGTACAATAGGTGCACCACTAGCAGGAAGAGTTGTGTACACCTTCGCAATCTTTTTGGGAACCACTGTGTTTCCCTTAAGGGTATCAAGATGTTGCACAGGTGAACTATCCTGAAGCTGTTTCCTTGGAGGATCAGGTTGTTTGACTCCAACATAGTTTAGTTTAGTGTTGATCCCAAAGGTAGTCGTTTTTGTAGGACTTGAGAGTATATTATTATATCCAGGAATAGGTGTTTCAAGGATGATGAGTCTAGAGGGAATCAGTATTATGTTAGGATTGATTGCCATATTCAGTATCATATTAGTGTCCCTTATAGCTGTCCTCATATTGCTAATAGTAACGTTCACATTAGTCTGCACCACAGTGTCATTAACTATTCTTCTAAAAGCCTGTTGCGTTTGGAGGGACTTACCTAATTGACTACTAACAATACTCCATCTTGTTTTAGCTTGAGCTCCCAATACAGAATAAACATAACTTTCCACACTATCCATAAGCAATTGTACTCCAACCTGTGTCATGCCGTTAGACTCGTACGGTATGAAGTGAAGATCATCGGAATTCGAGTAGTTTACCCAACCAGCCTTAAATATGTTCCACCTCCATGACTAGCCCCATTGAAAGACTGAATACTAACTGGAAGATATCCTTTCATTCCACTTAGATCGTATGCTTTCATCAGCTCAGGGTTCTTAATAAACTTTATCATTGTGTAGTAAAGGTGATATCTAGCTATTAAAGTAATCTGCTTGGGTGTATGATCATTCCACTCCAGATTCCTAACAGAGATACCGCACAGGAAGGTTGCAATATACGCGGAACATATCTGAGTAAAATATGATTCATTCACAAAGTCCATGTCAGCATTATGTATGTCGGATTCAACTCCACTGGGAAGTGCATCGGTACCCCTATTGTTTCCATAAAGCACTGACTTATTTTTCCAATCATAAAGTTTTATCGAATCAAATTTAGAATAGAAGTAATCTGTATCAGAAACATACACCTTGAAATTATGCAGAGGATATCCTAGATTAACAGCCTTCTGTAAAACAGGATAGTGGTGAATACCCCATTCATGCTTAGGTTCCCTTAGATGAGCGAAAGCTGGAATGTCACCACCGGAAGCCCAGATCAATGGCCATCCATCTTTGGTTGTAATATGAGCGTTAACCTTAGTTTCACGTAGTGAGGTAACAGGCCTAGTTTTATGTTGTGGTGTCACGATGGTAGTCCTATGTTTTTGTGCATAATATGGTCCTTCACAACTTCACCATGTTTTTGATAATCAGTCCACTCCTTACTCATGCTATAGTGATCGGAAGCCTGTATGGGATCACCTGGATGCAAGAGACGTCCTCTTTTCTTTAGCGGGTAGTCCATCTTTTAATAACCTAACGTATGTTATTAAAGATGAAGTTTACAGTACTTACCAAGGGATCACACACAGTAGTACCACTACAGAACTCAGTTCTAACAAGCAACTATAATTCAATCTTTGTGAAAAGGGTAGCAGTTTTCTGGGAGTATTGCAACATTAGGGAACGAACAACTTTAATGACAGTGAAAACAGATGATGGACTTGTGGATGTAGCTGTATACCCGGGATACTACACGTTCAATGATATGAAAGAAAAGCTGGAAAAAGGTGGGGTCAAATTAACGTACCGCCATCAGAACGCCAGAACTTGGATAGAGACGTTAAAACATAAGGTCACAATCAAAAGAAAACTGTTAGAGATGCTCGGATTGAGAAGGTTTGGTGATCAGCTTGTGTTACCAAAAGGTGCCAGCACTGGTGGTGAGAGTAGGGTTGACTTCAATGATTGCCTCAAGTCTGTAAACATTCATTGTAACCTCACCAACAAGAGCTACAACATCAATCACCTAGGGAAGCCAAGCGATGTAATAACAAGTGTCACAGTTCCAACGGACCGGTCATTATTCGGCTCAGTGGTCAGCTACATTGATGTTGAAAGCAGGACTTCAATTGTCAAGGGAACATGCTCAGAACTTGTATTCCACATGAGAGACCAAGACGGGAAACCTAGTGATATAGGCGAAGTGCTTATCGAGATGTACCTTGAGTATTAGGCTTACATTGGTTAATATATGATGGACAACGATATTATGAAAGAACAGGGACTACGAGATATTTTCTACAATCCTAAGACTGGATTTCAAACACCAGAGAAACTATACCTTAGAGCAATATCGGATGGACTTGAAGTAACCAGAAGTCAGGCCAAAAAAATGGATAAACGAGCAGGACACATACACCAGGTACAGACAGGTGTTTAGAAGGCACAAGTTCAGACAAATGTACGTCCAAACGTTAGGTGAGCAGTTACAAATGGATTTTGTTGACATGACAAAGTACAACGACAAGAACAAAGGATACCGGTTCTGACAATTACAACAGTTCAGTGACAATTACAACAGTTCAGTGAATAGATCAATTAAAAGCCATCAGAACCAAAGTTTGCTGTGGGAGAAAGTGTCAGGATTTCAAAGTACAAATCAGTGTTCACAAAGGGGTACGAGGCAAATTTCACGGAGGAGTTGTTTACTGTGATGGAAGTGTACCATGGACACCCAAACACATACACAATAAAAGACAGTGCTGGTGAACCAATAATTGGAAGATTCTATGAACAAGAACTGTATAGCGCAGAAGGAAGAGAACCTGATTTCAAGATAGAGAAAGTACTAAGAAGAAGAACGGTGAAAGGTAGGAAGATGGCTTTCGTTAAATGGTTAGGTTACTATGACAAATTTAACAGTTGGATACCAGCTGGAGACATCAAGTCCCTAACATAGGTTACAGTATTATGGAGGACGCTGAGGACTACGATGACATTGAGTTAGAGGAGAGACAGGAGAGCTATCCTCAATATGACGACATGGACTACCACGACCTTTTGTCGAACTTTGATGAACTAACAAATAGGTTACAAAGGGAGGTAAAGTACGGTTCAGATCCATTGGCAGCCACTGACCTTAACAATGAACTTAGCTATGTGAAGAAGCTCATGGAGGAACGTGGGACAGCACAGACAACCTTCACTGAGGGGGAAGAAGGAACCGTGAACATTACAGGACCATCATGGTGCACCGCTGTTGACTTTGTGGAAGACCCAAACAATTTACTTCCAGATGTGCTAGATGTATTTGACGAATCATTTAACACTGACTGGAGCGATATAGAGGAACGTCTGGATAGACTGAAAAAATTCACCACACTGCAGAGGAAAAAAGACTTTGAAAACTAGGTGGAATGTGTTCAGGCTGTCACAAGGTTGTTCAGATAAAGGAGAAAATAGTACTCAATCCAAGGAATAGAAACGTTAGGGAGCTCATCAAACGATCATCCGTCAGGACACTCAACGATGGCACAGAGGTATTAATGTTTAGAAGTGAACAGGGTATTAACAGGAGTGGTACCCAGATAATGAATCGCGGAAAGACCTCCGTTCCAACGTACTCCAAGAATTCCCCTGCACTGAGAGAATACAAGGACCTAGTGAGGAAGATCAGGGAGGACCAGAAAACTAACACTGAATTCAGAACAGAGGAGGAGGATACTGGTAGTGAGACCACAGTTATAAACCAGGGAGCTGACCTGAATGATTTCAGTGATGAGAATAACACATTTGAAGACATTGAACTCATAGATGTGAGGGTAGCTAGAGATGACATCCCAGGTCTTACCCCTCTGGAAAATAGAGAGCTTCGAGGAGTGCTTGACCCCACAGACACAATGGACCTGGAATCAAGAGTGGGTGACGACGGTGCGCTCCAGAAACAATTAGAATACTTTCAGGACACGATTAATAAAACAATGGAGTTGAGGGACGAAACGGACGACATAGAGGAGTTCATCAATTTGGAAGAAAGAATAGTAGCTCTTAGGGAAGCAAGGACAGTAATGCAGAAAGAATTAGAGGAAGGTAGACAAGCTCAAGTTGAAGACATTTCCAGATTCCGCAAATTCGTGAAATGGTTAGGGGAGGAGGTGGGACTCACAGGTGTTGCAGTATCAACGGCCGGTCTAATTACAACTCTACTGATGCATGCTAGGGGAGCAGTCATAGGAACAGCAAAGGCAACAGGTAAAGTAGCAAAAGCATTAGCCAAGCTAGCTAAGAAGGCAGGTCCCATTCTTGTGCCTGTCCTTGGGGTGCAAAGGGAATTGCATGGCTAGCATCAAATTTATGGGTATTAGCTATAGCAACAGCCTTGATGGTCTACAACTATTACACGAGGTAGGTTAGCTATGGAGGCAGATCCTGAGGAATACGATGATCAGAGAATGGAGGAGCTGAAAGAAAGGTATCCAAATTATGATGACATGGATATAGAAACTTTAGATAGCGAATTATTGTACCTTGATGAGGATCTTAAAGAAGGTGAAACCAATGAGGAAATGGAAGATATTCAAAAGGAGATTGCATACGTAAATGAACTAAGAAGGAGAAGGCTATTGGAGGAGCATGAAAGCGAACAGCAGGATCTTACACGGGAGCAACTAGCAGAAAGATTCCCTGACTTATCTGAACTATCATACGATGAGCTACTGGATAGGGGAGACAAGCTGTTGAATGAAATGATACTATCAAACCTAGACAAAAACAGTTTTAAAGAAAAGTCAGAAGAACTGAGGTACATCAGAATGCTATCAAGTGATTACCAAAGAGAGTCCAGTCTGAATAAACTATTAAACCTGAGAGATAAGGTGAAAAGGAGAAAGTTAATCAAACGTGATGACAACAGGAAACTAGAATTGTTCAAGATATGGGCAAGGGAAAACACAGGCATTTTATCAGCTGTACTAATTTCCACAACCACCGTAATCGTAGGACTGATAGCTGCAACTAGAAACATATTGTGGAAAGTTAGTGATTCAACAGGAAAGCTCGATAAACGGATCAGTAAGATGGAAGGAGGTCAAATAAGACTACCACCTGTATTCCAGAAGATAGCAGATGGAGTAGAGTTAGCTGCGAACAATATATGGATTGTTGCCATTTGTGCGATAGCAGGGCTACTCTATGCTTACAGCTAAACATTACATACTATATACAAGCATGAATACCACAGAAACGGAACTTCAACCTGGCTTCAGGAGGAGCCGCATGACTACCATCAAAGGACCTCAAACCAGAAGTGTCGTCACATTTAACCCAACAACGATCAGTCCTGGGGAAGAGTTATATATCAATATACCGAAACTCAAACCTTCCTGTTTAGTCCCAGGATCACTTGCCCTCCTTTTTGACTTCAAAAACTCCAATACTGAAAGCTGCTTCAATAACAACCTGTCAAAGCTTCTAGCCAAACGGTTACAAATAAAGGTAGCAGGTGAGACAGCCTATGACTGTTCAGGGGAAAGTCTATTCGAGGTGTACAAGGACCTATGGCTCACACTAGGAGACAGGAAGAAGATGATTGAACAGGGTGTCGCAAACGAAAATCTTCGCAAGTTATTCTCAGGGGATGATTCAGGTAAAAAGACAGGTGATGACAGTAAAGTTGCAGACGCTTTAGTCCAGTCAATCTACGGCACTAAGCTGAAGAAACCAATTGATAAGATCATAGGTGACCATGGACTTTACACTCCATTTACCATGAATAACAATCCGATGTACATCCTGACTCTCCCAGAAGCAGATGAGATTATGACCGCACAAGGAGGACAGAAGGTTGAAGGATACAAACTGGAAAACCTCGAGTTAGAGTACGAGACCATCGAGAACGACTCCCTTGCAAGTGAGGTCTCAAGGATGTATTCCACGGGAAGATCACTGTCCTACAAACACGTCACACTTATGCGAACAAGTAACTGGGACAAGGACCTTACCATTGTTAACGAAAACATTAACATCCCACGCAAGAGTATGTCAGCAATTGTCCTCCTATTTACCAATAAAGTGAGAACTGATTCTGAGCAGTATCTGTACCCCAACCTTGAGAAAGTCAGGTTAACTATTGAAGGTGTGCCAAACTCCGTGTTCTCCCAAGGCTTACCTAAAAGCAGGTTCTTTGAAGAGGCAAAAAGGTTCTTCTGCCCCATGTGTGAGAAATCAATGGCTGACGAGTGTATGTCCATTGACAAGTTCTACAAAAGACGGGTTCGCACTAGTGATAGATCTTAGGTCAACACAGGATGATACCACTGGAGGAAGTAAGAAGATCGTGAACACCCAAAGTGGAGTGCTACTGGAAATAACAAAGAAAGCAACAACTGCTGACGTTCACTGTAACATTTTCATTGTCTCAGATGCTCTCCTTAACTTTGCTAACAGAGATCTCTCAAGTATTCAATACTAATGGTAACACATAGAGATGCCACCTCAACCGCCGTTCAACATGCTCATAGTCGGAATGACAGGGAGCGGCAAAACCCAGAGACAGAGTACAACAGAGTGTTCCACTACATCATAATCGTATGCCCAACAATCAGCTGGAATACAACGTATCTCAATTGGAGCCACCTTAGTGATCACAGGGTTATTCAGATCCCCTGTTCCCAAGAGATGATCAATCATGTTCTCAAGGCGGTATCCATCATTTTCTGCGGAACCAATACTCTCATCATAGTGGACGATTGTGCTGCAAGTCAAGCTGTGAAGAAAAGAGTCTCTCCGAACTGGTGCACTTAGCATTCTCCGCAAGACACTACAACCTATCTGTCATTGTACTCACACAACAACTGTCCTCAGTAGCAAAGCCATTCCGGGAGAACATTTCCAGGCTAGTCACATTTTACAACCCTAGTTGCAAGGACGTGAAGGTCATAACAGATGACTACCTAAATGGTGTACCACAGGAGACAATCACTGAAATCATAAAGATACTGAGAGATGAAAAATACACTGCACTGGATATACTACTTATTCACCCTTATACTTACACTCTCCACTTAACACCGTGTAACATATAGATGACCACCGCAATAAGTGACACAGAATCGGAGAACGAATTATTTGAAGCCGCACTTAGAGAAGCACAAGAAGCCGCAAAACCTCCACCAAAGAAGAAGCCCACCGCAAGTAAGTGACAAACTGAGCTATCCAAGGATGGCACAGTAGAGAAATCTGCAAGCTTCATAAAAACTGTACAGTGACTATGAGGAACAGAGAATGTCATATGCTGGTGACTTCCTATCCACACTTATCATCTCAAAGTTTGCGACAGTACTAGGAAGCCTCAATGCAGTGGAATCATCAGAGAAACTGTCAGAGGAACTACTCAACGACAAGCTTCTGAAGGACGACGTGTCATACCTCACAAGAACGATATCCCCCAACATTCCATTTATAGGATTCGTATCAGGTGGCTGCACAACGGCTAAGCATGTAGTCGTTCACAAATGGAAAAAGGAAGAGGAACCTCCTAAGGAAACAGAAGTGGTACCTAAAGATTAAACATGTCCTATTTCATACAGAATGCCTCAAATGGGAGAACCCTTTGTGTGGGGCAACCCATGGGAAGGAACAGAATTTGAAGAAATAATTAATGAGCTGATTGAGAAGACAAATGAGAACAGGGAGAGGCTCGATAACCTGGAGAGTATTGTAGAGGGACTCAAGTATGAGACTTGGAATCGTTTAAAACCGATACTGTAAAAACAGTTATAAATATATACAAAAATCTTAACGAAATACGATGAAAAAATTTCTGCATATATAGTATAGAGAGAGTAACAGAAAAATGGATCAACTATTCAGAAACAAGAAACTTAACGTAAGCGTAAGAACTGTGAGGAGGGGTGAGGAGGTACTATTCTACGCAAAAGACGTGGCAGAATCACTAGGATACACAAACACAAGAAAAGCCGTCAGGGACCATGTGTGGAATAAAAATAGGGCAACAGTGGGGGAGCTCCAAGGGGGGAACGATTCGTTCCCCCCTTCAGGACAACAGTCAAACACAATCCTACTGTACGAACCAGGTCTGTACCAACTGATTTTCAATTCCAAACTTCCAATAGCAGAGGCCTTCCAGGATTGGGTATTCAAGGATGTACTTCCATCTATCCGCAAAACGGGGTCATACAAGTTACCAGAACCAAAGTCCCTCTGTGGTAAACAGTTGCAGCTACTCAATGAGACTGACCTTCATTATGCAGTTGTTAGGTACATAAGGAAGTACCATCCGAACGCCCTAATTGTACCGGGGCTAGGTGAGTACCAAGACACAGTCCAACGTAGATGCGACGCATATCGTAAGGGATACATAGGTGGCCAACCTGATATCCTGATAACAAATCCAATGAATGGTTACAATGGATTTGCAATTGAACTCAAGACTCCTAAGGGTACAGGCGAGATTAGGGACAATCAGGTGGTCTGGCTAAAGTTGCTTTGCGAACGGGGCTATAAAACAACGTTCTTCAATGACTACACAGATCTTGTACTTAAGATAGATGAGTACTTCAGAGTAGATCTAACAGTGAAAGCATAAGAAAGAAACCACAAACCTGAAAAAGCAATGTAACATACTTAAGCAGAAACTCAGTGAAGCAACAGCATGCTACCCGACCTAAGTTCACAGGTCACAAATACTAAGCAGTTACCACAATAGTGCAAAGATAAAATTCCACAATAGTGCCACAATAGTGCAAATATTAATTTTTAAGCAATCCACTCAGACCCGCCAGCATCTTGTAAGCAAACTCAAGCTATCTTTCAAGTAGATTCAAGTTATCTCACCAGTTATCTTACCAGTAGATTTGAGACATCTTACAAACAAATTCAAGTTACCTCACCAGTTATCTCACAAGTAGATCCCAGTTATCTCACCGGTAGATTTGAGTCATCTCACAAGTAAATTTAAGTTACCTCACAAGTAGAACTCAAGATATCTCGTAAGATGAAACCCAGTAAAACCTAAGGTATCTTACAAGTAGAATGGCAGATAAACCTGAGCAAACTCAAGTACCAGTAACAAGTGAAAAGAAGAAGGACCCTAGGAGAGTAGCTGCAGGGAAGCGATTAGCGGCAATCAGTAAGATAGCCAAGGAGAGGAAAAAGAAACAGGTGGAATCTGATGAGTCATCTGGTGGTGGCAGCATGATCACGTACGTAGGGATAGCTATCGCATTCATCACCCTAGTCATAACATTCAGGATGAACCAAAGGGAAGAGAAAGCCCTTGAACCTAAGTACACACCACCAACTGTAACAATAGAAAAGCAGCCTGACAGATCCCACATAGACACCCTTGAGTGACACATTAAACATGCCATATATTATAACAAGATGAGTACAGAATCAAAGATGAGCAAGGAAGTGTACGACGCAGTGTTACTTACAGCGGAAGCAGTTGGTGTATCAATGGCATCGAAGAAGCTTTTAAAGGAACCCTTAGGTACCCCAGAGAATGTGAAAGGAATGTTGAAGTTAGCTGTCTCAGTTAGTCTTTCATCTCTACTGGTCTCTTACCTGAAAGAAAAGAAGTATCTACCAGATGATCCATTCAAAACCTAGGTAGAATTATACAATGGCAAGTGCAGTAGCGGGAGGACTCTTCAATGCATTTGCTTTTGCAGGAGCAGGATACCTATTTAAGATGTTTGACAAGAATGGATACGCTGAGGAAGCCAAAAGACATAACATGGCTATGGAGTCCCTCACAGCCAAAAGAGAGAAGTACCTTGAAAAGGTAACTGATAGGAGAAACAAAGTAGCTCAGCCAAGGGAGGAACTAGCTGAGACAAATAGTGATATCAAATCAACAAACCAATCACTGGAGCTAGTGAGAAGAATAAATGAGTTAACACGTAAGACCCTACCAAGGAAGCCACAACTAAGTAATCACTACAAACCTAGCCCTGAGATGGAAGAATACATGGCACTCTTTGGTTTACTTGTAGGGGGAGCGGTGGGAGGGGCAGCCTACTTGATGCTATGATAAATTAACAGTATTTTTTTACAGCTCTATTAGTATAGGGGAATGGAGTGGTTATGCGAGGCAACACCGGAAGAAATAGTAAAGGTAGACAAGAAGACAAATACAATGAAAGAACTTGATACAGTAGTGAGGAAGTACGTGCAGGGGAGAATAAAGAGGGGAAACCCATACGATCCTATATGTAGTGAGTGTGGAAGTAAATCCATCATTATAATAGATGGAGCCGACACATGTACAGAATGTGGAGTCTGTGAGATGAACAACTTCTCACACTATGTCAGCTACAACTATAATAAGGACGACTACCTTAAGAAGAAGACTTCACATAATAGGGTATGTTGGTTTGGAAGACAACAACTGGAACATGTAGATAACCCAGACAGACTCATACTAAGGAATCAGTTTCAGAAGGTAGTTAGATGTATACAGAGACTTAGACTACAGAGAGGACGCAATATAGTAAGATACAAGTTTTACCTACTTAGGTTAGCAAGCATGAACGGTATAGAATTGAGGGACCCTCATGAGGACATCAGCACAGAAAGAATAGTTAACGAACTAGAGGACCATCTGTATGGGAAAGTCTTTGTTGAGCTAGGATGGAAGTCTGAGGGATGTCAGTACTACGACAGAGGGATGTCAGTACTACGACAGATGGATGGAGCGCACTGGGGGGGTCGTCAACTAAATTAACCTTAATATTAATTAATTAAATTAACCTTAATATAAACATAATTAAATAAACCTTAATATAAATATTATTAAATAAACCTTAATATTAATATTATTAAATAAACCTTAATATTAATATTATTAAATAAATCTTAATATAATTAATTATAAATTAATTCCAAATTAATTAATCGGAAAATACCCTAATTATTTTCGGTACATATAGTATAGGAGAGCGAACGAAAAAAATGGATTCAACAAAATCAGAGATTAGTATGGAAGAGTTGTTAGCACTTGGTAGTTACTTCAGTGGAAACATCCCAGAAGACAGTGCTGAGTTTGAGCAGGAAGTGATGGCCTATAAGATCTAGGACTGATGAGGAGTATATAGTAACAAGACCATGTAAGAAGTTCATAAGCAGTGCCCCACAAAGGAAAAGGGGAACAGCACCACAGTGGAAATACTCAGAGCGTCAAAGGGAAGCGGCCGAGTTGATAGACCTAGCCTATGACAGACTGAGAGGAACACCCGGAGTGGCGGAGTTCTCAGGTGGTACAGCGAAGACAGACTCACAGATCATCCAGAGGGAAGTAGAAAAAATAAAGTCTGAGCGGGACCAAGTGGTACCGAAGAAGAGAGGCAGACCTCCAAAGGCCAAGGTAGAGGAAGAACCCAAGATACCGAAGAAGAGAGGCAGACCTCCAAAGGCTAAGGTTGAGGGAGAACCAAATATACCAAGGAAGAGAGGCAGACCTCCAAAGGCCAAGGTTGAGGAAGAACCTAAGATACCAAAGAAGAGGGGTAGGCCACCGAAGACAGTTGAATCACATAAGACGATATCCGAACCAAGGGCAACAGTGGCTGAAAGACTACTGAAGCAAAAGACAGTTAAACCAAAGAGACAAAGTGTAGCAGATAGGTTCAAAGCACAAAGACTTGTGAGACCTGTCATACCTGCAGATAGTGTGGTAACAAAGGTGGGGCCTGGTAGGTACAACATAGAGGTGAACCTGAACAAGAGACCAACTAGGAAGGCACCTGATGTACCAAAGGGTGTGAAACCTTGGAGACCAGTACCGAAGCCGAGGACAGTGTTCCCCAGGGAGAGGCCCATACCGAAGCCTAGAACAAAGCTCCCTAAGGAAAGACCAGTACCGAAGCCCAGGACAAGGCTCCCCATACCCGAGGCACTGGTAAGGGTACGTAAGCCTGTAAAGCAAATGAAGGAAACCGAAGGGCAACCTCCAGTGGTGAGAGTTGAGGAGCACGAAATAGATCCATTCGGGACAGACCTCCAAGCACCCGGCTACAGGAAGATAGAGACGGCAGCCAACGGGGCAGCAGTGACGTACTCAATAGTATCACAATACATGGATCCACTAGATCAGCTGACATCGAGTAGACAAGTGGTGAGAAGTATACTGATGAATGAGTTGAGGAAACTAGGTGGGATAAAATACACAGAGACCCTGAAGGTGAGGATGTCAAAGGAAGTAGGCAATGGCAAGACAAGTAAGGACTCAATGTACTTCAAGTCTAAGACAGGAACTGTAACAAACCATGAGGACATAGAGAAGACGGCTGCCTTTAATCAACAAACAATACTCAATAGAATTGAAACATTTCAGAACCTTGGGAGTAACTGGATAATGAACATCAAAAGTCATTACATTAATATCGCAATGTATAAGCCATTAGCCGGTAGCTCATACATGGAACTCCCTAAGGACATTAAATAACTCTAAGTGTGGATTAATCAATATGAGGAACGAAGATAACATGTGCCTCATATGGTGCCATGTGAGACACCTTAGACCTAAAGCAAGAAGAGCCACAACAATAACCAAAAATGATAGGGACTTTGAGTTGAATGTAGACTACAGCGGTATTGAGTTCCCAGTGAAGATAAGCGATATAGGTAAAATAGAAAAGAGGAATAATATAAACATATCAGTGATAGGATACAGGGGTAAGAAACAGTTCTACCCCATAAGGATATCTAAAGGTGAACACGAAGATCACATGGAACTGCTACTACTAGGTGATGGTAACAGGAAGTTACACTATGTGTTGATAAAGGATATTAACAGATTACTGTGTAGTGTGAGTAAGACTAAGGCAAAGGCCCACTATTGTCTACACTGCTTTCACAACTGTGTGAGTGAAGAAACACTAGCTAAACACAAGGAGGTCTGTATAGAAGTAAATGAAGTGCAGGCCACTAGACTCCCTAAGGCGGGGTCAAAGACAAGATTAAAAAATCATAGGATCTGTCTCCCTGTTCCATTCGTAATCTACGCAGACTTCGAATCAATACTTGTACCCAATGAGATCACCAAGGATGACACCAACTGTGACGAGAGTTACACGGAAAAATATCAGACTCATCAAGCGTGCAGCTTTGGGTTGAAGACTGTATGCAACTACAACGATAGCTACTCAGGAGAATACACAAGTTACGTGGGAAAGGATGCCGCCTATGTATTCCTTAAGACTCTCATCAAGGAAGCCGGTAGATGTAGGAGTAATGTTAACAATCTATTTAAGAAGAAGATGATCATCTCACCTGAACAAGAACAGGAATTCATGAATGCCGCAGACTGTTCCATATGTGGGGAGCTCCTTGGGGAAGACAGAGTACGGGACCACTGTCATATCACAGGACATTACAGAGGGGCGGCTCTGCAATTTAAAATGCAGGATATCATGGAAAGTCCCTGTGGTCTTCCACAACTTGAGAGGATACGATAGCCATCTTATCATGCAAGAGATAGGCATGTTCGGAATGGAAGTAAATGTGATACCAAATAATATGGGAAAATACATATCATTCTCACTGGGTAAATATCTAACTTTCATAGACTCTATCCAATTCATGTCCTCTTCCCTGGAGGAACTCGTTAGCAACCTGTCACCTGAGGACTTCAGGATAGTAGGTAAGTGCTGGCAAGGAGAGGACTTCAAGCTGGTTACTCAGAAGGATATCTTTCCTTATGAGTTCATGGATAGTATGGATAAGCTACAGTCAGAGGGACTTCCAAGTAAAGACAAGTTCTACTCCACACTGTATGAGTCTCACGTAAGCGATGGAAATTACCAGAGAGCACAGAGAGTATGGAGTCACTTCAACAGGAAAACAATGACAGACTAGCATGACCTCTACCTGGAGACTGACGTTCTTCTACTAGCTGATGTATTTGAAAACTTTAGGAGAACCTGTATGGAAAGCTACGAGCTAGACCCAGCACATTACGTATCAGCACCAGGTCTGAGTTGGGACGCCTTCTTGAAAAGGTCAGGTAAGGAAATTGAATTGGTAAGTGATATGGATATGTTCCAGTTCTTCGAGAGGTATGAGAGGTGGTACAAGCTACATTGCCCATAGACACTCAGCTGCTAACAATAAGTACATGGAGGAGTACAACGAAGATGAGGAGAGTAAGTTCCTTATGTACCTAGATGCTAACAACTTATATGGATGGGCGATGTCACAGCCACTACCTAGTGGTAAGTTCCAGTGGGTAGAGGACACTGATAATATTAACCTTGATGATTACATAAATGATGAGGGTAGGGGTATGGTCCTAGAGGTAGACATGGATTACCCAAGTAAACTGCATGACCTACACAATGGATATCCACTAGCCCCAGAGAGTATGAAAATAAAACCTGAAATGTTATCGGACTATGCGAGGAACATTGCTGAGAAGTTCAAGCTTACAGTGGGTGAGGTACACAAGCTGGTAACATCATTAGGGCCGAGGAAGAACTACGTTGTACATATCCGCAACTTGAAGCTTTACACTGACCTCGGTATGAAACTAACTAAAGTACACAGAGCTGTTACATTCAAGCAGTCGTGTTGGCTTACGGATTACATTGCCTTCAATACTAAAATGAGGTCAACAGCTAAGAACACCTTTGAGAAGAATTTCTTTAAGCTCATGAATAACTCAATATATGGGAAGACCATGGAGAACTTGAGAAAGCGAGTTGATGTTAAACTTGTTACATCAGAGGATCCCTTCTTGAAGTTGGTTGCCTCACCGTGCTTCCAATCACATAGGATAATGAATGAGAATCTTATTGCAGTCAAGGGTGCAAAGAAACTGCTAACCCTTAATAAGCCCTGCTATGTGGGTATGTGTATTCTCGACTTATCTAAGACACTGATGTATGACTTCCACTACAACACCATTAAGAAGGAGTACGGTGATAAGGCAAGGCTCCTCTTCACAGATACTGATAGCTTGATGTATGAGATTTAAAACCGAGGATGTCTACAAAGACTTCAGGGACATAGGTGATAAGAAGGACTGCTGGGACAACTCAGATTACCCTAAGGATAGTCCCTACTACTCAGCCTATAATAAGAAGGTTATTGGTAAGTTTAAGGATGAAGCTGGTGGTGTACCAATAACAGAGTTCGTTGGACTAAGATGTACTCTTACACTAAAGAAAATGGTAAGGGTAGGATGACAGCTAAGGGTGTGAAGAAGTATGTCATCAAGAACAACCTCACCCATGATAACTTCAAGAATGTCATAGCAAAGAAAGATAGGATGAGACATAAGATGAATACAATACGAAGCACCAAACATATAATAGGAACTTACGAAATACAGAAGGTAACACTAAGTTGCTTCGACGATGGCCAAGGAACTGCGGGTTCAAGATTACTTTACCCCGACGCAGGAGGGGTGAAGTGGTCTCGAGCCCGTAGTTCCTATACTACTCATGTAGTTGTCACGGCATTGTAAATTTATTTGCATTTGGTATGGCTTACTAGTACGACCAAGTATGTCAGCATTTTTTGTGTTGAAATAATCCTTCCATACTGAAATTGACAAATATAAATGGTATTTATTTATATTGTTCACAAAAATTTATGGTGTTTTAGGCATAAAAAACTCTGATTCCTAGGCAAAGTAAAACGAGCCTTGAGCACATGTTTGAATTTGATTGTTTGTTACATACATAATAGACCAAGTATTCATACTTATGTCTTACTAATTTGGCTCTTATTATAATTTCAAGTGACGCCATGTAAATTATGTCTATAAAAAATGTTTTTATTTGCAGTGACAAAGATATTGATCCTGTTCCTAGCTGCTATTCCTGTTTCAATGTTTCATAGCCTCAGGGAAGTAGCAGTTCTGATGAGTCATGAGAACCCCACTCCCCAACCCCCATTAGGAAAACGTGTAAGTGTAGAGGGAAGGTAGGGGGATGAGTAGGAGGTAGAGGGAAGCCCAATCACTAGGACCTAAGGTTTTGAAAGCTTGCTGTCTAGCACCCCCACTAGGCCCCATAGTACATGACAGATATAGTGATCCTGACGCTAGGAATATTCTTCCAGATTTTGCCCCTCACCGATCTCATGTCTGAGATCCATTTCGATCAAGCTTTCACCAGAAGTATGAACTGTGAGCTTGAGTTCATTCGGCTCTTTTTTACTAAGGGAATGCTTCAGGAGGTAGTTTCCCGGCCATACCAGTAGATATGCCCACATACAAACAACCGAAAATCATCCCCATATACTAATAAAGAAAGGTCTTGGAGTCCACCAACCTTGACGAGATTGAGAGGTTGATTCCCTTTTTTAGTATATGCAGGTTTGGTAAAGGTCGACAGTGAGATTGAAAACTATTGGAGTGTAAAAACCTTATATCATAGTCTGTGGGCAATAGAAATAATTTCTCGGTTTAGGTACAAAGCGCTTATGGCATTTCTGAATATGGTAGATCCTGTCACTGAAGACTACAGCAATAAACTGCATCAACAACTGTACCAGCCATCACAGAAAATTGGTGTTGACGAACACACTGTCAAATCAAGGAATAGGTTGGGGATTAGGCAGTTCATGAAAGATGGCCTACTATGTGGGAGATAAGTCTGTGGATTGCTGCAGGCAGTCCTAATGGTTATATTGCGACTTTGAGATTTATACAGGAAGAAGTCCACAGATTCTTAGCAGCATGGATTTGGGTATGACGTGGTGATGTGATATAAGTTTGGCTAATATATATTTTGTGCAAAAAAAGGAAATATTTTCACCACATAATCCAATTATGTGCCTTGGCAAACATTACTGCCTTGGAAAACATTACTTTTTTATAACTACTAATGATGACGCCAGCCCAACAACACTTGGTCATGCTATATACAAATATTTTCATGTTCCAGATTGTGAAAACAATCAATTTCTCAAGAAATGAGTAATGATTATTCAAAATTTGAATAGCATGACCAAATTTTCAGTGGTTATGCCACTGATAACTAAGTCAATGGTGTACTGATTATCTAAGAATGTATATAGTAACCGTAGAAATAAAGACATTTTGCAAATAGTGATTTGAGTGTTCTTTTATGGGTATCACAGACTTATTTTGGTGCCATACTATCCTTGGAGAGTAAGAAATATTGGAAATTCGTATTGATAATATGTTGCAGCAATGAAAAAGGACCTTTGATAAGGGTATTTTGTTTCATATGAGCACAAAATGTAAATTTTACTCCACTACATAGTTTATTCAAAAATTAAATAAAAATACTTCCATTTATGTTACATGCATGAAATGTCGGGTACATGTAGATCACAACCGGGTCTTTCAGTTACATTCATAACATTTTTGACATATTTGAAATTTGAACTGGTAAATACATTTATGCACAATTGCAACATTTTTTTATATCATAATTTATGCAAATGTATGCGAGTAAATCGTTAACCAAGCTCGGGATGAAATTGAAATTTGTATTGTTGGAAAGTGGAAGACCTCCTCTTTCGAACGATGCAATTTCTGTTTCCATACAATGTATAGTTTGAAAGATATATGCATTTAAAACAACACCATTCAGAATTGCTACTTTTCGACCGAATGAGAATGAGTTAAAGTCGTGTCTTAAATAAGAAATTTTGGACAAAAATTCTAACTACACATGCCCGAAACTTTAAACAACATAAAATTAATAGCCTTGCATACTAAAACAAAAACAACCGAAACAATATTATAGCTATAGCAAGTAAATAAGAATAAAGCCATAGAGAACCATTTATGTGATAACTCCGCTTATATGACGCGTCTTATGTAAGTTGCGACTTATTTTGTCCGTATAAATGGCCCTATTGTTCATGGCATATTGATATGTATGTACAAAATAATGAGATAAGTGAAAGATATAGATTAAAAAAAGGAAAGTCAAGTGGTTTGTGTCAGTGTTAAAAGATGTTAGTAAATTAACACAAGGAAACACCTACTTAGAAGAGTGTTTATGGAAAAGATCGAACATTATTATTAAGTCATGGTTTAGTTTGAGCAATTAGTAAGCTTTCCTTAATAAGAATATCATGGTTAGAATTAGCTGAAGTAACAATTTTAAAATCACTCGGTTCAATTGGGATGACTGGCTTCTCTAGAATGATCCAAAATACTAGATTTTGAAACACACAAAAGAGGATTACCAGTCAAAGCTGAAATTCTGCAATGCTTGGAGATTTGCATGTCTAAATGTTGGCATGTTTTCACAGGGGGTCCAACTAAGAGCTGTGCTATGAATATGAATAAAACATATTAATTAAACGTAATATGAATAAAACATCATAACGTAATATATTTAAATTATTGCACTTACTTGTATAAATCATAAGAGCTTGTATTTGCAGTGAATAGCTTCAAACAGGGCGCTTATATATGCTCAGAAACATTTGCTTCGAACGATTGTTCAAATATGGCGAATAAATTGACAAAACGAAAATATTACATGACGTTCCAACGAAAATAACAGCAAGGATTGCGGGCGTGCGAGCGAAAAGGCGAGGAAGAAATAAATAGAAGGGATGAAACAAATATCACGTGACATTTTAAAATGCTTCTAGCCGATCCGTTTAAGCTTTTTGTCGTATTTTTAGTGCTCAGTAGATGTTCTCTTACATGAACAAACCTAGTCATTACCAAAAAAAGCACTGATCAATCTAATTTATGTGATTTATAACAGCAAGCATTCTTGGCCATTTTCGCGAGATATGTTCCATAAGTAGCCTGATCTCGTGACGTAATGACTAAATAATAATCAAACTAAATAATGTAAAAAAAAAGTTGGTCGCTACATTTAAATATTTCATATTAGCCGGTATAGCTAAACATTTTTTATTTTCATCAATTAAGCGCGTAGGCGTTGTTGGAGTTGGCAGGAGGCGTTTTGGAATTTTTCGAGAGACCAGGCTACTTAAGGTCCAGTTACACGTGCAATTTTTTTCTCGCGCCAGCAACGCAACGGGTTAAATTTCATTGCGTTACTCACACAAGTCATGAAATTGCCCGTGTAACATATCTGGCGCAGTAATGCAATTGCAACCTGATATTCTTGGCAATCGTTGCGGAAAGTTGAAATGCTTGAACTTTCGGCAACGATTGCCGAAAATATCGAATTACCCAGGCATTGTTTGAGCAGGAAACGCATGCGCTATTTTAAGAGAGCCAATGAAATTCGCTTCTGTATGGACAGCGTGCTGTAGCGCTGCCAAATATCGAAGCATTAATTAAACAACACATTTCTGCTGGCTTGATTGATTCACGCATTATTGTGTCTTTCTTGTAAAGCTTTTCAGATAGATTATCAACTATCTTTTTGAAATGATCAAAATCCATTCGCATAAATTTTTCAAATTCTGGTGTGTCGTGGGCAGCCAGATCGGGCCGTAGGTTCGATTCCTACCAGAGGACCTTGTGCTGCATTTTTCGCAGTCGTTTCTGGTTAGGTCTTAAAATGTATATATTCTCACTTGGATTACAAACCCTAACATCCTAAGATCGGGAAGAAGCTGACCGAAATAACCTTTGTTTTTTCTCTCTAGAAGCCAGTGCCGGCTCCAAATACGTTTCTTTTCTTTAACCACCTCGTCATCTTCTTGTCAGTGACATTTGCAAATTGCAAAACAGTAGTGCCTGTTTTTTTCATGCAAATAATTGCGACGCGGCTAAACTATCATTGCTCGTGTCACCACTTCACTCGCGCGAGTAACGCAATGAAATTTAACCTGTTGCAAAGGCGTTGCGTTGCCGGCGCGAGAGAAAAATCGCATATGTAACTGGACCTTTATGAAACACATCACACGATCGCATTACCGGTGTTTCATCCCTTCTATTAATATCTATTACCCTCGCCTTCCACTCACACCCGCAATCCCTGCTGTTATTTTCGTTGGAACGTCATGTAATATTTTTGTTTTGTCAATTTATTCGCCATATTTGAACAATCGTTCGAAGCAATGTTTCTGAGGAATCTGAGCATATATAAGTGCCCTGTTTGAAGCTATTCACTGCAAATACAAGCTCTTATGATTTATACAAGTGCAATAATTTAAATATATTACGTTATGATGTTTTATTCATATTATGTTTAATTAATATGTTTTATTCATATTCATAATACAGCTCTTAGTTGGACCCCCTGTGATGTTTTGTCCAAATACAATGTGTTACAGCATTGACACTCAATTGATACATGATATGAGATCTCAGATTAAGAGGAATACGGTTTTTGAAATGGAAAAAATTTGACGAACAGCATATTGGGTTCAAAATCACACACATAGTTGCACTTGAGGAAAACAATTTGTGTAATTGTTGACGGATCTGAATAGATGATTCCCTGACAAGGTGAAACAATCGGAATAAGTAATTTTGGAGTAGTAACTTTTTGAATTTTTCAAGTTCAGCATGAAAAATTTGATATGAGGAGCAGATGTTGAAATAACGAAACAAGGTAAACTGAAGTTTCAATATCAGGCGCGGGCCAGGCATATTTTTCAAGCTTGCCCGGTGTGGATATACACTCAGAGTAACATGACACAATTTGGATTCTTGCACTTCACTTGGTGGAATTAATATTAGAATGTTAGGGTTAGTACCGGTAATCCAAGTGAGAATATATACATTTTAAGACCTAACCAGGAACGACTGCGAAAAATGCAGCACAAGGTCCTCTGATAGGAATCGCAGGGCCGTAGGTTCATTTCCTAATACAGGACCTTGTGCTGCATTTTTTTGCAGTTGTTCCTGGTTAGGTCTTAAAATGTATATATTCTCACTTGGGATTACTCACCCTAACATTCTAATAACATCACACAAGCATCTTATTCACCAGAGTACATTACACCAACACAGCAAATATTTTTAACAACTGGCCCCTGGAGGGTGAGTACCTCACAGGTGTTTGTTGTGGATGAATATTGATGTTGTTGTGGATGATGTCATCCCGATCCTAATCCTGACATTAAAACCTAATCCCGAAGCTAAAACTGCAACAAAATCCCATGAGTTAATCAGCTGTGAATTTGATGTCATCATGATGTTACTCAAATTACACAAAGACATTGTAATATGGCTCAATTTCCATATTAATGATTCCAAAATTTTATCTCCAGTCCCTACCTTAAAACCAACTCTAGTTCTAATGGTTACCCTGACTAATTCTAGTAATTATCCTTTCGGCACAAAGTTATATGGAACGTGACCCATGATTATACAAGCAAAAGGAGGGAAAACATTTGGGAAAATAAATGGTTCCTTGCTATTTCTCAAATGGCAAGGCATAACATTTGTTCTCCAGATAATTTGAGCGAAGTTTGCAAAGTATAATCACATAATTACTGTGTGGTGCAAAGAAGTTGACATTATGGTTAAAAGTTTCAATTGAATATTTACAAAATAATATAAAATAACCATTGATACTTAAGAGGCTGTCTCCGTAAAAACCTCCAGGTCAGTATGGGGCTCAAAAATAGATTTCTTTCATACTCTAGTATTTTGAAGATCTATCCTTGGGAACAACTAAAATCGATGTCATTTTACTCAAATTTCCTTTAAATTATTTTTGGGGGCGATTGATGTTCGATCGACTGGTAACCAACTTGATACTCCGAATGAAGGCCAATATCGACATATTTTCAGCGCTATTTTTTAAATCAAATTCATACCTAAATTTCAAAATTTTTGCTCAGAAATATAGACTTATCCTTCTATTTTCGCTGGTGATATGACTTAGTTCATTATTCTTTGGTATAAAATAGAAAACAGCACAGTTATTGACCCTCCTGAACGGATAAAGGATATCGTCTCAAAATATGTCAAATTCGAAAGCTTATTTCAAAATCGTGGCACTTGATTGGCACATGACTTTAACTTTTCTATAAACTACTAACATTTATAGTCAACACAAATCGCCAATAATATCTTTCTGTTCTACCATTTGACAAAAATGACAAGCGCGCAAACTTTGTAAAATTTGAAAATGTGTCGAAATCGAGCATACTTTATCGGTAAACATAATTCTTGATATTAACAAATAAAACCACCTTACACTACACTGAATGAAGCTTGATTATGTAAATATATGTCTTTCATCATTATTCTTTGGTTTTGCACTCGAATGAAATTGTTTGACTGTACAGTTTGGCTTCAAGGATAGTCATTCAATGCCAGTGTGTCCAGTGTGTTCGAATAGTTCTGCGCGCCTCAATGCCATGAGTCCTGATTGTGACATACGAACTTCGCTCTATTCGCTTTGTTTACCTCCTGTAAATAAAATGTCTCAAAGAAATTAGAAAATTCAGAATTAGTCATACTACAGACATAATTTTCATTGGTTTGTTTACCTTAAACTGTTATATAAAGTTTCGTTTTATATTATAGAATGTACGAATTAATCTCGGGGAAAACTCCTACTGAACCGAAAGAAATGTACTCGCTGAGCGTAAACATGTCAATCAAATGACGATGAAATGTTTCGTTGCTCTCTGATTTCCCTTTCTTTGTATTGAATTAAATAGTAGTCTTAGACAGTATTGCACGAGGTTTTTGTGTTTACAATAATGCTGTTCTACTTCTACTACAGCCGCAACTTGTGATCACGCAACGTTAGGTAAACCTAAACGATTTCGACAGACAGTAGATTTTATGTTGACAGATGAGAATGACGGTAAGCAATAATGTAGAAATGTTCCTTTTCTACTTCTGAGTGTGGAAACTTCCGAGACACAGTAGACTGTTCTTCGAAGTTGCTGGCGTGTAAGAATGACATTAGTTATCACTTGCAAATTTGTCACCCTTTAAAGCTTGTCGGAAAGAAGAATATAAATTAATTCTAATTTTCAGAACCTTTCTAATTGTTAAGCCTGGTTCACATAAAATCGTTAAGCAGTCGCAGACAGTCGCAGACTGTCGCAGACATGTGCCGAATTTTTATATGAACGATCTGCGACGGATCGGGAAAGTTGAACCAAGTTCAACTTTCCCGATCCGGTCTCAGACAGTCTGCGCGAATCTGCATTTGTGTTCATATAAAAATTCGGCACATGTCTGCGACTGCTTAACGATTTTATGTGAACCAGGCTTTACTGAAAAAAGGAATAACATTGATTAAATAACTGAGACGTTCAAATGGGTTACAGCTGTTTGCGCTGAATTGTTTTGTATTATATCAAAATATTCGCATATTTTTATACAATAAGAAATAATATAAATTCTTGAAGCATAGCCTTGAGCAAAGTGACCCAGGGTCGGCCTGAAAAAGTTGATTTTTTATACAGAACCGTGACTTACTTGAATTCTAGTTTCATTGATAATTGTTTCTAAACCTAGAGACAATTCAGTTGCTAGAAAACTATACTGAGCGAAACTAACGAAATATTGACATTTGACATCACAGCGAGTATACATTTCTGATTTCTTTCGGCCAGGGCCCGGGGTTTTCCCCGAGATTTAATTCGTACATTCTAACGAAACTTTTATAAAACAGTTTAAAAACGATGAAAATTCTGTCTGTAGTATGACTAATTCTGAGTTTTCCAATTTCATTGAACATTGTTATTTGTTAAACAGGTAAAGGTATTTGTTAAGGAGGTAAACAAAGCGAACAGAGCGAAGATTGTATAGTATGTCACAATCAGGACTCGTGGCATTCAGGCGCGCAGAAGACACTGGACACACTGGCATTGAATGACTCTATCCGTGAAGCCAAACTGTACTCAAACAATTTGATTCAAGCGCCAAACCAAAGAGTAATGATGAAAGACATATATTTACATAATCAAGCATTCAGTGTAGTGTAAGGTGATTTTATCTGTTAATATCAAGAATTATGTTTACCGAAAAAGTATGCTCGATTTCGACACATTTTCAAATTTTACAAAGTTTGCGCGCTTGTCATTTTTGTCAAATGGTAGAACAGAAAGATATTATTGGCGACTTGTGTTGACTAATGTTAGTAGTTTATAGAAAAGTTAAAGTCATGTGCCAATCAAGTGCCACGATTTTGAAATAAGCTTTCGAAGTTGGCATATTTTGAGACGATATCCTTTATCCGTTCAGGAGGGTCAATAACTGCGCTGTTTTCTATTGTATACCAAAGAATAATGATCTAAGTCATATCACCCGCGAAAATAGAAGAATAAGTCTATATTTCTGAGCAAAAATTTTGAAATTTAGGTATGAATTTGATTTAAAAAATAGCGCTGAAAATATGTCGATATTTGGCCTTCATTCGGAGTATCAAGTTGGTACCAGTCGATCGAACATCAATCGCCCCCAAAAATAATTTAAAGGAAATTTGAGTAAAATGACATCGATTTTAGTTGTTCCCAAGGATAGATCTTCAAAATACTAGAGTATGAGAGAAATCTATTCTTGAGCCCCATATTGACCTGGAGGTTTTTACGGAGACAGCCTCTTAAGATAGTGTGTAATTGCATGCAAATTACATATATGTTAGACAAAGCAACATTTCTAAAGGTTTTATGATTTCCAAAGGTCTATTTTTTTCTGATCCACCCTGGTACATCAAGAAATTAAGTAGTGTTTGCTTTGGACAAATTTTCATCAGCTTTTATTAGGACTGAAAGTTGATAAATCCTATATGTGTCTGACTAAGTTATCAATTCAATGTTATTTTTTCCCTAACTCATAAAAAGGTTAAAGTACAATTCAGTAATAGTAATTCCATTTGTAGGTGCCCTTGTGTCCCAGTGTCTCAATAACAAAGAGTCAACAGAAGGTTTTGAAAGGAAAAGGCAATTTAAAAGATTTTGTGTACTCAATTATGGGTATGTTGTGGAGCCGGGAAGTTCTGTCCACACACTCCATCACAGGAAAGATCTCCAATGCAATCAAGGAGAAGGATGCCAAGCCGCAACTAGACCAGGAAAAAGTCGAGGGCATATGTGGTAAGTTGATGACTTTCTTTAGTTAGCTATTGTTAAGCATACTATTCCAGGTCATTGCATAGTAAGACAAGTTGTGCATTTTCAATAATTTTCCAATCACCTTTCTTAATGTAGACTATGCTTCAAAAAGATATGGTTGTCCTGCATCCGGCAGGTACAAAACGCAGGTTGCAGGTTGGAATTTTGCAGGTTGGGAATTTTGCAGGTTGGAATTTTGCAGGTTGGGTATTTTGCAGGTTGGAATATTGCAGGTTGGGGATTTTGCAGGTTGGAATTTTGCAGGTTGCAAGGAACTTTGCAGGTTGATAATGCAAACTTAAAATTACACCACTTTTTTAGTATTCTAGTATAACTTTTATTGCAGTCTGACTCCTTGTTGGCGCTTTTGATATCAACTAATCAGCCTACCCTGTTGCCATGTTCCTAGCCTCTGCTCTAAGGCTAGTGGCCATCATCACAGTAAAACATTCAAAATGACCAGATTGGCTTGAACCTACAGGGAAACGAATGTTTTGATTGTGGCGAGGTGCCTACATGACCTGGCGGCGTTTAAAATAGAATATTGTTAAAAGTTAACTAACTCTCAACTAATGATACGGTAATTGGGGGCTTGAATGGACTTCTCATAAGTGGGTGCAGAAGAGAGACACCTCATTCAGGCATTTTCTGAACTGCCACCATGTCATGTTGGCTCCTCACAACAATCGAAACATCCGTCCCCCTGAAGGTCCAAGCCAATCTGGTCATTTTGAATGTTTTCACAAGGGTGATGGCCACTCGTTAGAGCAGAAGCTAGGAAAATGGTAGCAGGATAGGCTGATATCAAAAGTGCCGACAAGGAGTCAGACTGCAATCAGTACACAATTAAATTATACTAGAATACTTTATAGTGGTGTAATTTTAAGTTTGCATCATCAACTTGCAAAATTCCTGGTGACCTGCAAAATTCCAACCTGCAAAATTCCCAACCTGCAAAATTCCAACCTGCAAAATTTCCAACCTTCAAAATTCCCAACCTGCAAAATTCCCAACCTGCAAAATTCCCAACCTGCAAAATTCCAACCTGCGTTTTGTACCTGCCGGTCCTGCATCTGAAGTGCGACAAATAATGATGCGCAGAATCAGTAACATTGTAAAGGTTGAGAATGCTAAAAAGAAGTCCTGTGAAAAAGAATGAACTGAGCTACTGGTCACGCAAACATTTTAAAAACATAGCTACTATAGACAACTATTAATATTATCAAAATACATCACAGTTACACTAAACAATAAAACAGAATTTGATGTTTCTCAACTTTTGATGTATTTTGATATTATTTATGTGCAGGGCATACAAAAAAGTGAACCTTTAAAAATAAAAATCCTTGAATCTTGTCTAACATGATGTTATGCACTTGGAAATTTAAGATGACTTTTAATTGCATTCAAATATGCACAAGAAGTCTGTTTGTGTTCAAATTTCCAAGTAAGATAACTTTTTTGTATACACCCTGTTACATATACTGTATATCATGTATTATATATACTATATTGCATATCTGGTCAGGTTGCAAAAGAACTCGTCAGTTGTTTCCAATCTTCTCTATATACACCCCTCTTTGCAAAACTAAAATCTTCCAAGACTAGTGCTTAATTATTACCTTTAATGTAAGTTCTAGCTGTGGATTATTTTTTTGTCATGGAATTGCATGGATAAACTAGTTTCCTAATATATATTTTATATTCTTGAACTGATTTTTAGTGTGAAGTTTCACTTCACACTATTGTTATGGCTGGCGAATTCACACGAATCAGTCAGTCAGTCAGTCAGTCAGTCAGTCAGTCATAGAGTAAACTTTCCGGGGGGTGTATACGATTTATGTTCGTAGTGATTTATTGTACTTAGTCAGTACTTTGAAGGTTATTTAGGCAATTTCAGTTAACTTATTTACATATTCTGTTATCCTTTTGCCAAGTTCACAAAAATTTGGAGGAATCGCTTTCGTTATTGTAATTTTTTGTAAATTTTAGAACATTCGCTTCTCATGTTGTGTAAAGGATCTTTACCCCGGAACACCCGATTTTTTCTTTAGTAGCGCAAATGCGCGTGCGCTATCAAGCCGTAGATCACGATGGCGTGACGATATGCTAGGAAGGGGTGACAGTGTTGTTTTCAGATGTATAAAGATTTCAGACGTGAATATTGAGAAAATCTTTGAAAATCTACGCAATATATAAATTGATCTTATGCATTACGGGCGTTCAATTAAGTGCCGATAATATTTAGACGGTATATTCATTATACAGAGCTAGGGAAGGAGCTAGACCGCCTAGACAGTGCAGTGAAGTGTGTAAACATTTCAGACGTAAATATTGAGTTGAATATCTTGATTCTTAGGACCTCTTAGGCATTCATTTGAGTGCCAATATTATTTTCACGGTATTCTCTTTATACAGAGGTACAGTACGTAGGCAGAAGCGAGACAGTGTTGTTTTCAAGTATATAAAGATTTCAGACGTGAATATTGAGCACATCTTTGAAAATCTACACAATATATAAATTGATCTTATGCATTACGGGCGTTCAATTTAATAAGTGCCGATAATATTTCGACGGTATATTCATTATACAGAGCTAGGAAGGAGCTAGACCGCCTAGACAGTGCAGTTAAGTGTATAAACATTTCAGACGTAAATATTGAGTCGAAAATCTTGCTTCTAGGCATTCAATTGAGTGCCGATATTATTTTTTCACGGCATACTCATTATACAGAGGTCATTGTACTGTAGTACGTGCAGGCAGAAGCGAGACAGTGTTGTTTTCAAGTATATAAACATTTCAGACATGAATATTGAGAAAATCTTTGAGATTCTACGGAATAATAGTAATACAATATATATTAAAAATTGATGTTATGCATTACCGTCGATATTATTTAGACCGTGTATTCATTATACATTCTCATTGACTGTATAAGGTGCTACATCACAGAATAGATGGCTATACTCAGTACAAAGAGCGAAAAATTGCATCAGATTTGTATCAGATCAATAAGGCATAAATTCAACACATGCGAAAAGCTGAAAATAGACACACGTCACACAGGGAAAAGTCAAAGGTCAATGAAACTTGTTATTGTGAAACATGTCACAATTAAGTTAAAATGCGGAAGCGGATAGAGCGGATCCACGGAACGGACATGCGGATAAAATACGGAACGGATGAGGATAAAATGCGTCTTTTAATGATGTAACGACGTAGTGCTTATTATTCATAACATATCTTATACAGCTATTTCAATTATAGTTTATTAGATAAATTTAGTATAGCAGTCTCGTGGGGATGCTTTCAGCGACAGCTGCAAATGCAATTGAAAATTTAGAATATGCAAAATTTGGTTGTTGGTGACACAATAAATAGATGAATTGCATCAGTTTCTGATGTGTTAGGCTTGTTTCAAACGTCACGCTACTCGTGTGCCGAGCGTATTAAAAGCAATAAATAATGAGATGAAATGCCTTTGGTAACTGTTTATTTCGTAGTGTAAGCCATCAAGCTTTTCTAGGTTGTCGGCGACCCTATATATAGTTCTCGCAGTGTCTTTTTAAATTTGAAACTTCACACTATCCTTGGATCCCTAGTTATTTTTGGTGTTTTCTCATAAACAGAATATGTTGCACAGAAGAGTATTAAATAAGCACATCTTGTGTAGTATTCAAATTGCATGTTCTGTGGAATACGGTATAGGATATTCTATAGAATCTTCTATAGGATATTTCATAGAATATCCTATAGCATTTTCCGTAGAATATTCTATAGAATTTTCCATAGAATCTTCCATAGAATCTTCCATAGAATCTTCCATAAACTTCTATTGAATATTCCATAGAATATCCTATAGAATATTCCGTAGAATTTGTGCCAAAATCTTTTAGAATATTCTATAGGGTATTCTATAGAATATTTCTATAGAATATTCTATAGAATATTTTCGTAAGGGGAGAATGTATATTAAAGTTGTACAAGCGGCTCAACATGGTGGTTTTGGAAAAGCAGCTTTCAAAATCCGATTTAAAAGCTGTCATTAATGAAGCTATGTGTATGAACACACTAACACATCCAAACATTCCACAATTATTAGGTGTCCAAATAACACAAAAGCCATATTCTTTAATAATGGAGTTCATTGGTGAAGATATGAAGTCATAGACAGTGCATGAATTGCTTCAGGAAACTAGTTCAAAAGGATCACCACTTCTTACAGCTGAATGGATTTCAGTTTGTCTTGACATTGTTCAAGCTGTCAACCACATGCATTCCAAAGGCTACTTGAATTGTGACCTCAAAACCAACAACATCTTGGTATTGAAAAAGAGAGGATTTGTTATTGACTTTGGGAAAGTTTGCCTACTACCAAACCAACTGCAAAGAAATGCACCAAATTTTATCACTACATAGCTCCCAAGGTATTGCGAGGAAAACCAGTTAGCTCATCAAGTGATGTTTTTTCTCTTGGTGTCATTATTGCCACAATTGGCAAAAGCCTTGGTAACAAATCCATGTATTTGGTAGGCCAACAGTGTCAGGATACCAAGCCAGACGTTCGACCAATTATCCGCACATTGATAACATTGCTGCAAGAAATCATTGAAAGAGACAATTAGTCCATCTGATATAAAATACATGATTACCTCAGCATAAATTAATTAGATAACATAAATCAGTATATAAGTTACCTAACCCATTGAGTAGCATTGAACCCTGACACGTCCTACTTTATTATTTTACTCTGTCTAATGCCAGATGATTTTATGCATCAAGGGGAGAATGCTGGGGCTTAATGGGTTACATATCTATATAGTCAATTTCAATTATGTATAGATTATACATCCTTAAACTTGAATTATTAATTTACACTAAATATTATACTGTGAACGTGGATAGCATAATTAAACATTTAAATGATAAATTAAACTAAATAGTATACTGTGAAAAGTGGAAACTTAAGTTGTCTGAGTCTTTAGTCAGCAGGTTGTCAAGACCTAGAGTCTTTCGGCAGCCAGTGGAAACTGTTTTACGGTATATATAGTAGTATACTGTGAATAGTGGAAACTTAATTATGTTGTCAAGACATCATCATCATAACAATAATAATATTTAAAATTTATATTGCGCATATTCTATAAAATATTCATATGTGCATCAAGTCTTTAGTCAGCAGGTTGTCAAGACCTAGAGTCTTTCGGCAGCCAGTGGAAACTGTTTCACAGTATAGGTAGTATAACTATAAAATTAAACTATAAAACTACAATACTTTGTTGTCAAGAGGTCAGGTCTATATGCCATGGTTTGTGAAAATCCAAAGCAAAGGAAATATTCACGTGCACTTTAAGAATATTAGTGCAAAAATAAACATTTTATAACTAATTTGTACAATTAATCACATTTTAGGTATAAATTAAATAACACTGCATGTAAAGCCTTGAACTATTGGGACAGTTAAGTAGTTGCATAATGTATTATTACATTAGTTTCATAATGCATAAAATAGGACAAAAACATTGGTTATCTGACAATATCAAAAACAATATCAGTTTGATCATTGATGTAAATATTCAGCATTTATATTTTCATTTGTATATAAAATGTGACAAATAAAATTGTTAAAAAGATTGCTGGAGCAAACCAGAGAGTGATGGTTTGCTGCCAGTGTATTGTGTTTACTTTAATTTTTTACCCAGACACAAAGTACACGAAATATGAGGACATCTGACCAGTGACTGTGATCTCATCTCATCTGTACATGACCTAGGTCATACTATATTTCACTGAATAATTATGTGCTAGAATTGATAATTGGTTACATTTTTATGTATTTTATAGTGATATTTCTGTTATTTTAATATTTTAAATATAATTGAAAAAATACCAACCTTTTGTTATATGAACAAGAAAAACGGATATTGTTCCCACATTTCAAGATAAATTTATTTGTTTCACTCTGGCTGGAAGCCATTTTGTTTTGTTCGCGTGGTCCAAATAATATGTGCATGTTGACGATCGCATGTGTTTCACACGTGCGCGAGAATTAAACCTTGCCAAAGTGGAGCCAAGCATATTAATGCACCTGAGAATGTGTTTGCATGCAATATGCAGTCTTCATGATGTATGAAATGCTTTGGTTCCCATATATTTTAAGGACTGTTCAAGTCATAACTACACGCTTTTACCGAATACAAGTCTACACAGGGCTATACCACACAAATTTCTACCATCATGCAGCGCAAACGCTTGATGAAGCTACAGTTTCGCATTGTATATACGTATGTTTTTGCCATTTTGGTATTTCTAATTAGCTTGTGTCGCAATATACTATACATCGCGGAACAGAGAGTAATACACTGTACTGTACAACGTAGCTGACATTTAAAGCTATTACAAGGGATTGCCGATTTGGCACCATAGCACTTCATGAAGGTAGATGTGATATAGTTGTTTTACATATTTGACGTGTATATGTTGGTAGCCTTGCGAAAGATTGAAAGTTGTCGACTTTCTGCACTCATCTTGTGATGTGCCGTATATAATTCGAAAAAAGGAGACATCATGTACAAAAAGCCTGATCTTTCCAAATATGAAAACCAATTGTTCATACATTGAGTAATTCATGTATAATAGTGTGCTGAAGTTCGATTACCTTTTTTTTATACACCCTGTATATTGCAGTAAAATTATGATATGTCTGGAAACATTTTGTCATTTTCAGGAAAAAATTTGGTATGTCCAAAAATTGTTTGTCATGTTGGGGGAAAAAATGTGATATCTCCGGAAAAATTTTGAGATGACCTCCTCCCTGTTAAGTGCCCTGTTTATTCGAAAAGTGTCCCTTGACGCCTGGCCCCCAACTTTTAGATGCTTCCTACACCCCTGAATATAGTAGAGTTTTGGAATCATTGCGAAGTCACATTTTGCGTAAACATTAGCTGACTACAGACATTTGTGCAGTCTTACATTATAAGTCTTACATTTAATATCTATAAAAAAGTATTTAGTACCTTATTAATCCTTGATATAATGTACTGCATGATATACTGCACAAGATAGCCGAGCTATAGAGTTAGTAATAGGGAAGGCCAATTTTGCGTAAACACTTGCTGAATATGTATGTTTCTACAATGCAATTCTAAAGTCTGACATTCAGTAAACAAAAGCAATTATCACCTTATTAACCCTTGCAGTTTTGATGTTGGTGGGCTTGTGCCCCAACTTGGTGTACATCATGGGAAAGGGCATGGAATACTGCACAATATAGTAGAGATTGGGAGTAACACAGAAGGCAGTTTTTGCACAAATGCTTGCTGAATATAGATGTTTAATCATAATAATAGATTTTATTTACCACCTTTGGCAAAAGAATTACAGTGGTATTACAAAATAATTTTAAAAGTATTACAAATTGACAACAGTATTTAAGATATATAAAACTTCATCGACTATAATGTACATTTTACTGGAATGAGAGATAGCTATTATTGCCGGGCATTAATATTTATCCTAAGATAATACAAGTAAGTCTATTTTAGTTAACTATGTTCAGTAAAATAGTTCAACCAGGTAGCTGTCGGTATGAATGATTGTTTATGTCTATCTGTCAATGGGGTTGGTGCCAAAAGTGGGTTACAACCTGTCCTTAAATTATATTCATGTGCGTTAGTTCTACAAATCAATCTTTCACATGGGTGATTTTCTGAATTTAGTATTCTTGGTTTTCTGAATTTAGTATTTATTATATTCTTTACTTGTTAAATAGTTTCTTTTTGATGCAAGTGACTCAATTTTGTTTCTTCAGTAAGCCAATGATACCTAGACAGCAATTTTGTACTCTTTCAATATCCTCCTTTAGGTAATATGGTAAACCAGCCCAGATTGGTGCAGCATATTCCAGTATGGGTCTTATCTTTGTGCAATAGGTTGTTAGCCCTATATTGCTTGGGAGATTTGCTTTCCTACAGGCCCTCACGAAATAGATTCTTTTACTTGCCTTCTTAACAATATCATGTACATGTGACTTCCATTTAAGGATGTTTTGCATGGTAACCCCAAGGAGCTTGAATTTTGTAACCCTTTCGATCATTTTGTTGCCTATACTAATGCTTGGGGGAGCTGGGCTTGATCTTGTAATCCTATCCACATATCTTTTGTCTTACCGGTATTCAACTCCATTTTATTTTGGGTAGCCCAGTCTTCCACAAAATTCACTGCTTCCTCATTTTACTGTTTAGTCCAGTAGAAACACATTCATTCATATTGGCCTACAATCATCGGCGTACTTACATGTGGTTGTTGGAAGTTCGTTTGGAATACCATTTTCCATGTCATTGATATAAATGTTAAATAGCATAGGGGAGATAACTGCCCCTTGGGGGACACCGGCCAGTACTACTTCCACTCTGGATAGGACATCTAAGAATTTAACTTGCTGTGTCCGATTGGTCAAAAAACTCTGACACCATAGCCAAAATGACTTATTAACCCCCATACTTCCCAACTTTGTTAAGAGGATCTCATGATCGATGAGGTCGAATGCTTTTCAGAAATCTATAAACAACGCATGTACACCATTATATGGGCTACCTTGATTTGTGGGTCATACCAATCTTGAGTCATGCTGGTCAAAGCGCTGACTGTTGATCTACCCCTCATAAACGTGTGCTGGTTGGTTTTAATTTTAAGATCAGCTTGGTTTAGCTTTAGTTGTATCTTCTCCAAGACTTCAGCCACTTGCGGTACGATTGAAATCTGCCTGAAATCAGTAATTAAATCCTCAGGATTGTTTACCTTCGGAACGGGGCTAATCAAAGCATAGGGGCTTGGATATTTACACTGGAGGATACTAGCACAGATAATTTCATGGATACTCAGGGCTAATTCTTCATGGAAACGCTTTAGTACCCATGCAGGTACACTGTCAACACCGGTTGCCTTCTTGGGATTTAAACTGTCATAATTATGTTAATTTATGATAAGCACGTGATCATGATTAAAGATTGTTGTTGAACATGGCGACGTGTGTAGTGTATAATATGACATGGTGTCAGGAGTAAAAATAAAAAAAAACCCTAAAATGGAAACGTTTGAGTGCATTGAATTTGACGGGAAACTTGCGAGAGAACTGGAGGCGATGGATTCAGCGATTTGAGTTGTTTTTGACCGCGTCAGGGAAAGTCAAAGAAACGGAAAAAGTCCAGTGTGCAATTTTACTTCATCTCATCGGTGATGAAGCCCTCAAAATCTACAACACGTTTACGTTTGGCGAGGGCGAGGATCGTGATAAGTTGAGCATGTTGAAGAAGAAATTTGAAGATTATGTAAATCCTTAAAAGAATACTGTATTTGAATGATATAAATTCTGGGAATGCAAACAACAAGAAGGTGAAACAATCGACCAATTTATAACGGAGTTGAAAACACGAGCTAAGTCATGTGAATTTGGTGATCAAACGGACAGCATGATTCGAGATCGTATAGTATTTGGGGTGAGTGATATTCGATTAAAAGAACGATTGCTTCGTGAATCGTCTGAACTCACTCTTGAAAAAGCTGCAAGTTTGTGCTGAGTGGCGGAAGAAAGTGTGAAACAGCTCAAAGAGCTTCGGAAGCAAAATGTTGATCCAAGTGAACCGGAAGTTCATGTCGTAAAGAAACCCACTCAAGGTGAGTCGCTATTTGATTGTAATAGATGTGGACCTAAGCATGCAGTAAGATCTTGCCCTGCATTTGGAAAACCTTGCCACAAATGTAAAAGAAAAAACCACTTTGCACGAATGTGTCAAATGTCAAGAAATTCTTCTGTTGATGAAGTGTCAGAAAATACTGGGGAAGCTAACACTAGAAATGACCCAACACTCGAGTTAAATAGTTTATTTATTGGGACCATAACTAGCCCCACAACAAGTTCTGCATGGTTTGTGAGTGTGGGTATAAATGGAACACAAGTTCGATTTAAACTTGACACTGGAGCTGAAGCCAATGTGTTGCCATTTAATGTGTATTCAAGTCTAAAGATTAGTACATCCCTGCAGAAAACTGATGTGGTTTTAACCTCATATGGGAATTTTAAAGTCAAACCGGAGGGGAAAGTTTTCCTGAGATGTGTCGTCAATGGTCAGTCTGAAATGCTACCATTCTTTGTTGTTACTGTCCAGTCAACCCCAATACTAGGTCTGCAGGCATGTGAGAAATTAAACCTGGTCAAGAAAGTTAATGAAGTGGCCCCATCACCCTCCACTAAAGAACACATTATTCATGATTACCCAGAGGTGTTTGAAGGGCTTGGCTCCATGGACGGAGAATATCATATCGTTGTTGACAAGACTGTCAAGCCTGTCATCCACCCACCACGAAAGGTTCCCTACAGCATACTGGGAAAGTTAAAAGAGAAACTTTCGCAGCTTGAAAAAATTGGTGTTGTGCAGAAAGTTGACAAACCGACTCCATGGGTTAACAGTCTTGTCATAGTCGAGAAACGTGATGGGTCTCTGCGGTTATGTTTGGATCCCCGTGATCTGAATAAGGCTATTCAACGGGAGCATCATAGAATTCCCACAGCAGAGGATATTGCCACTCGCCTTAGTGGTAAGAAGTTATTTTCCATAGTGGATGAAAAAGATGGGTTTTGGCAGATCCACCTAGATGAAGAAAGTTCCCATCTCTGCACCTTCAATACACCCTTTGGTCGCTTCCGCTTCACGAGATTACCATTTGGTGTGTGTTCAGCCCCTGAAGTGTTTCAGAAGAAGAATGAAGCATTGTTTGGTGATATTGATGGTGTCGAGGTGATATTTGATGACATAATTGTGGCAGCGCGGGATGAAAAAGAGCATGATGAAATTATGGCAAAGCTGTTGGAAAGAGCAAAAGCAGAAAATGTTAAATTCAATCCAGAAAAGCTTCAGTACAAAGTCAAAGAAGTGAAGTACATGGGTAACATTGTATCTGAATCGGGTTTGAAGCCAGATAGCGAGAAAGTTCGTGCAATCCTGGACATGCCCTTACCTAAGTCAAAGGAAGAATTGCGAAGGTTCCTTGGAATGGTCAATTTTTTCTCGAAGTTTATTCCAGGTCAATCGAGTAGTACTGACCCTCTACGGCAGTTGTTAAAGAAAGATTCAGTTTGGCACTGGTCCCATGAACACACTGGTGCAGAAGAACAACTGAAACAGATCATCTCAAGTCAGCCTGTCCTGAAATTTTTTGACTCCTACAAAGCCAGTCAAGTTGCAAGTTGATGCTTCAAAAGGTGGCTTTGGAGTGTGCCTTCTACAAGACGGACATCCCGTTGCATATGAATCCCGGTCACTGAGCTCTGCTGAGGAGAACTATGCGCAAATTGAAAAGGAGTTAACCGCAGTTGTCTTCGGATGTGAAAAATTTCACTGCTATGTTTATGGTAAACCAATTAATATGGATTCTGATCACAAGCGCCTTGTTTCCATCTCCAGAAAACCCTTGGTACAAGCCTCCCCCAGGTTCCAGCGATTGTTGCTCCGACTACAAAAGTATGATGTCACCATCAACTACCTTCCAGGCAAATATATGTATGTTGCAGATGCACTTTCACGAGCATTTCTTCCTGATGGCCCTGTTCCTGATGAAATGAATGATGATGTAACGAAGATGATCCACAGCCTCGTTGAAAACCTTCCAATGACAGTTGAGAAGCTTGAAGAACTGAAATCAGCAACAGTAGAAGATGAAATCCTGCAGCAGTTAACCCAATTCATCAAAGACGGATGGCCTAGTAGTCGTGTGAATAGTCCATCGGCTGTTGGTCACTACTGGAAATTTCAAGACGAAATCTATGAAGCCAATGGGTTGTTGTTTTTTGGGCAGAAGTTAATTATTCCAGAGAAGATGAGACCAGACCTTCTTCGTCGAATTCATGAGAGCCATCTGGGTATGGAAAAATGTAAATCGAGGGCTAGAGCACTAGTCTATTGGCCTGGAATGTCAGCGGACATTGGAAGATTAGTAGCGAAATGTCCAACTTGTCTGAAGCACCAAAGAAGCAATCAGAAAGAGCCACTAAAGCCACACACAGTGCCTGCCAGAGCATGGCAAAAATTGGGAACAGACATTTTTGAATATAAGTCCAAGTCCTACTTACTAATTGTGGACTATTACTCGAAATTTCCAGAAATTTCTCTCCTTAAAGACAAATCAAGTCAAGCTGTCATTACCAGTATGAAATCAGTAGTTGCCCGATCGACACGGCATCCCGGATGAAGTTGTCGCAGATAATAGGCCCTTTTCAAGTAAGGAATGTTTACAGTTTGCACAAGAATGGGGATTCAAAATTTCAACGTCCAGTCCTGATTACCCCCAGTCAAATGGCATGAGTGAGCGTACAATTCAAACGATCAAGAATCTCCTTTGTAAAGCTGATGATGAAGGAAACGATCCCTACATCGCTCTCCTGGAGTACAGGAATACTCCAATCACAGGAATGCAAGAATCGCCAGCTCAGTTATTAATGAGTCGCATGCTAAAGTCCAAGTTGCCTACGACCACGGCCCTCCTTCAGCCCAAAGTTCAAGAAAATGTTCGTGAAAAACTTGAGCAACGTGCCGAAAAGCAAAAAGAGTACTTCGACAGAAATGCAAAGCCATTGCGACCTGTAAAGATGTATCAGTCTGCCCGAATTCGAAGAGGAAAGGTGTGGGAGCCAGCAGTTATAACAGGTACGCATAAAGCACCTAGATCCTTCATAGTAACCACAGCACAAGGGGGAGTGTATCGTCGTAATCGCAGACATTTATTACCCACTAGTGAGCCTCCACCTAACAATTTAGGACCAGACTACGATGAAGAAATTGTTTTGCCTGAGCCTAGACCAAATAACGTTGTTGACCCACAACCTGTAAGGCGCACCAGCAACCGCGCAGTTAGACTGCCTGAACGACTCAGGAATGACTATGTTATGGAATGACTATCTAAGCCGTTTACATTTATAAACATTAATATTGTTGTTGTGCTACTTGGAGCATTGCAGTTCTTGCAAGATGCTCGGTGCTATGAAGTGTGACCTTAATACCGAACAATTGAAGCTAATTAGCTGTTGAACAATATGTAGCTTTAGTAAGAAAGGGAGATGTCATAATTATGTTAATTTATGATAAACACGTGATCATGATTAAAGATTGTTGTTGAACCTGGCGACGTGTGTAGTGTATAATATGACAGATATCAGCTGCCATATCTTGGGTAGGACAATATACAATATCTATCATGCCTTTAACATACATTTCACGTACAAAATGGCACTTTATGTCAATATGCTTAGAACGTTGTCTGTTAACTGGGTTCTTACTTAGTGCAATTTCCCCTTCGTTATCAACACTTACCTTCATACTCTGATGTACTTTCTTATACATGCCGTTTAACAATTGAGTTAGATACAAACACTCTTGAGCTGTATTTGCTAAAGCTACATATTCAGCTTCGCAAGTGGAATTGGTTGCTTTCTCGACTTCCATGAAATCAGTGGTCCTCCTTCAGTTAGAGCACAATAGTAACCTGTAGTACTTCGCCTGTCTTCCAGGCAAGAGGCCCAATCTGAATCACTATAAGAAGGGAGCTGCAAGTCAGCATCAGATTTCTTAAAGCAAAGTTCATAATCCACGGTACCCTTTAGATACCTTAGGACATGTTTGGCAGCAATTAAATCTCCCG
>CACRXK020000132.1:102954-113613 GCA_902702795.2 Paramuricea clavata
TCTATAAAATAGGGTGAGCTGCAGAGACACGCAGGATCTATGACTATGGCTATGCGTACTTTGGAAGGCTTGGAATGTTCTAGATTATTTTTAGAAGTTAAAAACAAATAAACAATAGACAATTTAAAACCAGGATAAGGATGCAATCACTTTTCACCACCTCTTAGCTTCTATAGCACAATGCCAATGGAGCCTTGCCAAGGACAAAGCTTTAACTTAATTAGCTTTTACTAGCCAAGTTAGCCTTTATGTGGGTTGTAATGCTAGCCTTTGCCCCAAGGTAGGGAGACAGTATAGACTGTATATAGTCAGACATTTTTGCAAAGGAGGTTCATGGGCTAAGTCAGCCCTGAGGAAGGCAAAGGCAAGGCCGTGAGTGGAGAATACAGAAAAAAGTTTTTTTTACTAGTTTTTCATGGTATTGGAGTCAATATTTGATTGCACTGACTTATACATTAACAATTAAAATTAGCCTGCTTAGAAGGCGTGGTATTAGAGGGTGATAGAGAAGGTGGGCAATACCTGCTACTCGCAGGCTAAATTTAAATGAGAGTATTTTAAAGTATATGTAGCTTCAGTTAGAGTACAACAGTAACCTGTAGTACTTCGCCTGTCTTCCAGGCAAGAGGCCCAATCTGAATCACTATAAGCAGTGAGCTGCAAGTCAGCATCAGATTTCTTAAAGCAGAGTTCATAATCCCCGGTACCCTTTAGATACCTTAGGACATGTTTGGCAGCAATTAAATCTCCCGTTCTGGGGTTTGACAGAGTTTGAGACAGTCTGCTTACAATCCAACTTAAATCAGGCCTTCTACAGGCCATGGCATAAATTAAGCTTCCTATCATTTCACTATACTGTCTGGCGTTGGTCAATTCACCACAGTTAATTAAATTCTAATCGTTGCTCACATGGGGTTAACCTGGGCTTGCAGTCCAGCATTCCAAATCTCTCTAGTATTTTAAGAATGAATCTTTTCTGATTCATTTTTATTTCACCCTTGCTTTGCTTAAAATCCATTCCAAGGAAGAAAGTGATTCTACCTAGATCTTTCATCTTAAATTGTGTCTTAATACTTTCTTTAAATTCTTCCATTAACTGCATACTATCTGAAGCTATAATTAGGTCATCAACCCAAACAACGGCGATAACAATTTTATCATCAACTTGTTTCTTATATACACAGTGATCAGCATGGTTTCTGACAAAACCGTCATTTGCTAAATGCTCGTGTAACAATATGTTCCAATTTCTACCTGATTGTTTTAGACCATATAGCGATCTCTTTGGCCTATACACTAACCTCTCACCACTCTCTAGAACCTCTTCAAACCCTTGTGGCTGGTCTATGTATAACTCTTGAGTAATTGGGGCATGCAGATATGCAGTTTTAACGTCCATCTGGTGGACAATAAGATCATGTTTTACAGCTAACTGCATTAAGACCCTAATTGAAGTAATACTGGCTGTCGGAGCAAAAGTTTCTTGAAAATCTTTTCCCTTTACCTGGCTGTAACCCTTCGCTACATATCTGGCCTTAAAGGTCTCTATGCCATTCTGATCTTGCTTGGTTGTGTACACCCTTCAGAGAGCTGATCTCTTCCTTCATTGCTTGCACCCACTCCCTAGCTTGAGGTGATCCCATGGCTTCTGTGTAATTTTGTGGTAATCCACAAACTTTGTAGCAGTAATCTACACTAATGTGGGCATAATTGGCATTCTTAGGGAGAAGGGTGTCCCTTCTAAGTATCTTGGAGGGTTCCTTTCTCTTTGAGGATACCGTTTTGTCTCACTGTCATTTTCAGTATGGTCGCAATGCCTTCCCTCACTATCCCTAGGCTCCTCATCAGGCACTGTATTTGGCGGCATTGTACTTAAAACAGGTAGGCTCATACTATCTAAGTCTGATCTAGTATCATGGTCAGATTTCTCATGTACATCACAGTCCCTGCTGGACTCATCAGTTTGTGTGTGCTGTTCTACACTACCTTTCTTGATGAAGCTAATGGGTCGATGTTTCATGATTTTCCCATTTTGTGGGTAGTACACTAGGTACGAAGGGCTATTTTTGTCGTATCCTACAAATACCACCTTGCTGTATCTTGAGTCTAATTTCTTATGCTCCTGTTCGTAAGCAAAACATTCAGATCCAAAGATCCACATTTTAGAAAGATCAGGTACTTTTCCAGTAAGGCTAAAGTAGGGTGTTGTCTTTGTTCTCTTATTAAAACATCTATTACTAATGTGAGCTGCGGTTTGAATTGCATAGGACCAGAGCGTTTTGGGTAACCCTGATTGAAGAAGAAGACATCTGCCCATTTCGAACAATGTGCGCCAGTGCCTTTCGGCGGTGCCATTCTGGTGTGGCGAGTAGGGAGCAGAAGTTTCATGTTTTATGCCACGCTCCCTTAGTAGTGTTTGAAACGCCTTACTTGTAAATTCTGAGCCATTGTCAGAACGGATGCAACTTACCTTGCCATAAGGAGTGATGTCTGCTAGAAATTTCTCTGTTGCTACAAAGGTGTCACTTTTACATTTCAGAAAGTAAACGAATACTGCTCCTGAGAAATCGTCAGTAAAAGCTATGCAGTACTTAAACCCCTCTCTTGATACAGGAGAAACTGGGACCTTCCAAATCCACATGCACTTTCTCCAATGATTTTTGAGATCTTGCATCAGGAATCCTACTCCTGCTGTTTACAAATTTTCCTTCTACACATGTATTACAACCTAACTTAGATGATTCAATTTTACCTGAGAATTTCATGCCCTTAACTATCACCTGTAGTTTTATAATATCTTCAAAATTGCAGTGACCTAAGATTTCATGCCATGTGTTAATATCATATGAGAGATTTACTTTATCTACTTCACTTACGCTATCGTTCTCATGACTGCCTATGGAAGTCAAATAGTACAACCGTCCATGTTCCTCAATTTCAACAATGGTACCATCGTCATGGATTAGCTAACCAGAATATTGGGCAAATCGAGCTCGGCTCCATTTGATGTGGCTGCCTTCACTAAGAAAATATCTTGAGGATAGAATGGTATATATAAGGCGTTTTTCAGCACCGTTTTCACACATTTTCCATTTGTATCTTTCAAAAACACTTCAGCATCCCCTCGTTTCAATGCAATATTACTGGCTCGTGTGCCATCAGCCAGTTCAATGAAATGATTTGATGGTTTAAATGTCATGTCTATTTGCTTAAAAATATCAGTAGTAACAATGTGAGAAGTGGCACCTGTGTCAACCAACATTCCCATTCGATTGATTTTCCCCGTTGCTTCGTCGTTAACTTTGAATGCAAATGAATGTTCATCTTTAGAGGCGTTTTCTTTCTCCGACACCTGTTTGGCTTGGTCTTTGCTCTTTTGCTGACATCTGCAGGTGCTATCCGAGTGTGTTGTACTTTTGTGATAGTTACACCACTTCTTCTCGCTCTTAGCAGGGCACTCTCTGACTAAATGCCCTCTTTCCCCGCAGCCATAACATGTCATTGTTTGCGAAGGAAACTCAGCTTTCATTACCTGATCAACTTTCGTTTTTGGTGTTGAGCTTTTTCGTTCCTTCGAAGCTCCTCAACATGCACTTAAACTTCGCGAACGTTATCTCACTTGCACTTTGGGTCACATGTATTGAGAATGGTTTATATGAATCAGGCAGCCCCTTTAAAATCATAGCAATTATTAGCCCATCGCTTAACGCTTCTTTGGCGTTCTTAAGCGCTGTTATTGCTTTCTCGGCTCTTATTAAGTAATCCGTGACTGTCTCGTGAAGCGGTTCTTTTTCAAGTGACGTTAGCTCAGTGTAGAGTGTGATAATTCTTGATTTGCCTTGATTTGCATAATGATCTCGGAGTAATTGTAAAGCCTTTCGGCCATCGTCGGTAGCATCCCTCATTACCAATGACAGACTGGTGTCATCCAAACACTGTATAAGCTCTTTGCTGCGTTAGTCACTTCTTCTGACGGCAGGATTATAGTATCCTTTAGTTTTAATAACCTCATGTGTGTAATATATTCATAGATATTTTGTATCGTAATTTATGTTAATAGTTGGTATATAAGGCACAACATTATGCAATAGTTATTCACATGTAATAAATCGTGCGAGAGCTATAAAAGAAACATATAACATGGTGTCAGGTGTGTCTAGTTAACTAAAATGGCTAGAAAATCGATTGAAATTGCTGAACTTGACTTCGAGAATGGCAGTTTAGCAGAAAATTGGAAGCGATGGAAGCAGACAATGAAGTTAACGCTTCAAGGACCACTAGCCGAGAAAGAGGAAAAGCAGCAATGTGGTTATTTTCTGCTTTACATTGGTCAAAAAGGAAGATATCTACAATACTTGGGCGTTGAAGAATGCCGAAATAGACAAGATCGACGCATTATTTGATAGGTTCGAAGTCTATTGTAATCTTAAACAGAATTCACGGTGCTATGCTACAAGTTTAATACGAGAGATCAACGAAGCGACGAGAATATAGACCAATATGTAACGGAACTAAGACGGCTAGCGAATGACTGTTCTTACGGAGAACTTTTAGAAGAAATGATTCGAGATCGGATTGTTTGTCGCACAAACAATCCATGAATTTAAGAAAAACTTTTGTAAGCCGAAACGCTTGACTTATCAAGGGCTATAAACATTGCCAGGGGAATTGAAATATCTACACATCAATTGAAAGACCTCTCTGAATAAAGCGACAAGACAGTACACGCAATGAATAAAAATTGGCGAAAATCAAGTAAAGACAAAGTACAAGACGATCAAGGACAGCGAAGTCGGAAAGAACGGGAATCTGGAAGATTGTGTAGCTGCTGTGGTCGTAAACATGTGGGTAAGCAAGTTTGCCCAGCTAAAGGTAAAGTTTGCTTTAAGTGTAAAAAATTTAATCACTATTCACGAATGTGTAGAAGTAAGACGGTGCATGAAGTTGAAGCTTCTAACAATTCAAGTTACGAGGACGGTGATTTCTTTATCGGGGTAGTTAATGAAGTTAGTGATACAAACGATGAAATATCCGTGCAGTTAGTCGAAGGGAGTGACTCAATTAAAGTTAAACTAGATACTGGGGCCCAAGTTAACGTAATGCCGGTACAAGTTTATAATTCCTTAAAGACAAAGTCAAAAGTGTTACAGCCAACTAAAGTAAAATTAACTGCATACGGGGGAGATAGAATTCCAGTTCTTGGCAGATGTCAGCTGAAATGTAAATATAAGAACGAAGCCCATAACCTTGATTTTTACGTTGTTAATGCCACTTCTCCCACTGCTTTGAGTTTAAAACATGCCAAGACCTATCATTAATCAAAGTTATAATGACTGAATAGTGAAATGACCTTATAGTGAATAAGGCGGACGAAAACACCAATTGTGGTCAGTTACTTGAAGAGTTTAGTGATGTTTTCAAAGGTCAAGGATGTTTATCGCATGAATATCACATTCAAATAAAGCCAGGCGTTAAACCTGTTGTGCATGCTGCAAGAAAAACACCTGTCAGCTTGAGAGATAAAGTAAAGCGCGAATTAGAACGAATGGAAAAGTTAAATATAATACGAAGAGTTGATGAGCCATCAGAATGGGTCAACTCTATGGTAGTTGTCCCAAAGCCCAACGGTGAAGTAAGAATTTGTTTAGATCCCAGAGATTTGAATTTTGCTGTAAAACGGGAACTCTATCAAATGCCCACACTAGATGAAACCACCAGTCAGTTGGCCGGTGCGAAGTATTTCACTGTTCTAGATGCGACAGCTGGCTACTGGAACGTTCCACTATCCAAGGAATCTTCTATATTGACAACGTTCCAAACCCCATTTGGTAGATTTTGTTACTTACGAATGCCATTTGGTATATATTCCGCGCAAGAAGTCTTCCAAAAGAGGATGGATCGCGTATTTGGGGAATTGCCTGGTGTCCACGTGATTGTTGATGACATACTCGTGTCGGAATCAACAAGAGAACAGCACGATGGGAGGCTACGTGCGACTTTGACGGCCGCGAGAGGAAACGGGGTAAAGTTTAATCCAAAAAAGATTCAGAAATGTTCAAGTGAAGTTAAATTCTTTGGTGAGCTGATAACGAAAGATGGTCTGAAGCCCCATCCCTCCAAAGTGGCAGCGGTAAGAAATATGACGTCACCGCAAAACAAGAAAGAGTTGGAGAGTCAGCTAGGCATGGTCACCTACTTGGCTCAGTATTCACCACATCTGTCGGAGAAAACTGCAATCCTGAGAGAGTTGGTGAAGAAAGATACCCATTGGAATTGGTGTCCTGATCACGAAGCTGCATTTACCGAAATGAAGAATATCATAACGCAAGTTCCAGGTCCAGTTCTGAAGTTTTACGATACTGGGAAACATGTCACAGTACAAGCTTTAACTCGAATCCAGCAAGCATACGCTCAAATAGAGAAAGAAGCATTAGCGTTAGTCTTTGGATGCGAGAAGTTCCACCACTACCTCTATGGTCGAGACTTCGATGCAGAAACAGACCACAAACCTTTAGAAATAATCATGAGAAAACCTCTGCAAGCCACCCCATTGAGAGTTCAGAGAATGAGAATCCGTCTACAGAGGTATAACGTGACCGTTAAGTATAAACCTGGAAAGGACATTCCAGTTGCGGACACACTATCGCGGAGTGGTGCCTGTGAAGAGAATCCATCGGAAGCTCTAGATTTAGAATCTTACGTTGAAAGTATCGTAAAGGAAATGCCCGTTTCTGATGGCAAAATGGAAGAAATACGCGATTCTACGAAGCGTGATGAAGAGTTACAACAGCTTCAACTTTGCGTGAAACATGGGTGGCCCGAGTCCCTCAAAGAAACACCAGCACTAGCGCAGTACTACTGGAACACTCGTAATGAAATCACAGAAATTGATGGGATCATGTTCAAAGGAGCGAAAATCATCATTCCGAAACCTATGCGTCAAGAAATGTTAATGAGGATACATACTGGGCACATGGGTATCCAGAAATCAAAAGAGCGTGCTAGGGATGTTTTGTATTGGCCTGGCAGGGTGAAAGAAATTGAGGATCACGTATCAAGATGTTCAACTTGTCAAGAATATCAAAACCTTCCACAAAGATAACCGTTGCTTCCTCACTGCATTCCAAGTCGTCCATGGCAAATGGTGGGAACGGACTTGTTTTGGTGGAACGGTGCAAATTATCTACTCCTACTGGACTACTATTATAATAACAATTTTTTCGACATTTGTCTGTTGTCTTCTATAAAGAGTTCTGCGGTAATTCAACACACTAAATCTATTTTTGCTCGTCATGGTATACCTGAAGTGGTGATATCAGATAACGGTCCTCAGGACTCCTGCCAGGACTATAAAGATTTTGCAAGTAAGTTGGGTTTCCAACATAGAACCTCTTCTTCAGTTTATCCACAGTCTAACGGACTAGCTGAACTTACGGTTCAAACAGTGAAGAATCTCTTGCAGAAGGCGAAAGCGAGTGGAGAAGATCCGTATCTAAGTCTGCTCAGTTACAGGTATACTCCTGTACCTGATGCTGGTTCTCCTGCCCAACTGTTGATGAATAGGAGATTGCGAACAGATCTACCAACCACAAGTAAACAGTTGGTTCCAAAGATCCTTTTAAATCCTTTTAGATCCTTTTTTTTCCTTTTTTTTTCTTTTTTTATCCTTTTTTTTTCCCTTTTTTTTTTGTCGACGGTTAAAACCGTCGACACGTACAGAATTGCTTAACAAAACGAAAGATTGAACAAAAATACTATTATGATCGTTCTGCAAAGGCTCGGAAACCTTTGCATAAAAGAGACCAAGTGCGAATATACCGTGGTAAAACTTGGCAACAAGCAACTGCCATTGACCGCGATCAAGCTCCCAGATCTTACCATGTTGAAACGCATGACGGATGTGTTTATAGAAGAAATCAAAGACATTTGATTGAAATACCAAGTCCGGTGAAGAAAGCAACAGAATGTCGCCAACAAAACACAGTTGCTGAACAATCGCCAACTGAAGAGTCGAAAGAAGGAATTCATTATTGCAAGCTCCGACAACGTCAGTATTAAAGACACGATCGGGTCAGATAGTTACAAAACCGAAACGATTTTCAGATTATTTAGTGTACGGAGACTGTAAATAATTTCTATTCTAGTTAGTGAACAATTTAGCTATTGCTTAAGAAAATTTTAAGAAAACAGTCAAAAACAATAAAAAGAGGGAGATGTAATATATTCATAGATATTTTGTATTTTAATTTATGTTAATAGTTGGTATATAAGGCACAACATTGTGCAATAGTTATTCACATGTAATAAATCGTACGAAAGCTATAAAAGAAACATATAACAATGTGCGCGACGAAATCCCACAGTTCGTAATTGCCTTCGTTTCCATCGAAAGTCAATCTTGACCAGCGTGATTTTCTGCTGGGCCCATAACCTGTTGAAGCCATGACTTTAGAACACCGTATTTGTAATGAAATCGCTCTTTATTTTCACGTTTATTACAAATCTAGTTTTGTACAGTAAGTTACTTTCACGAGGAAGTTCAACTAACAACACAACAATCCCATCATGCATTTGTCTCTCAGTATTACGTCATACTAATATTTGGATAACATACAGTTTTATATTGAACTCAACAGCGTGGTAATACTCGGTATTGTTTATAGTCATGAAATTGTGTTCACCCATCTAATGACGTCAGATAATGTATGTTGTGGCATAAATTAGCATACACGTTTATTTTCAAAATGGCGGACAACTGTTGAACTTTTTATTAAATTTTCTCAACAACTAAACGCGACAAAGCCGCAAAAATATGAAATTAAATATTCCGTAAGCATACCTAATAGATATATTTTGTTGGCCAATGTCCTTTAACTGAGGAAGTTGACCATTATGGTATTTATACATTAAATTTCCTAATTTCAATAAAAACGTGTCACTAAATTTTAATATTTTGAGATATTTGAAAATCGGTTCAAGTATATCCTGAAGTTCAGGCCCTATCACAGAATAGGGCCTGACACAAAACCTATCTAAAGTGTGGGATTCCCGTCCACCTGGTGGACGGGAAATCTGATTGGTTGATCAGCATCATGAAGGATTTTGATTGGTTGCAAGTTCACATAAACAACAGTTTTAAAAATAGCTCGGTCAAGGCGAGAATTAATATAAAGGTCAAACGCACGTATTACAAATTCCATTATCGATTTCTTCGAATTTCTTTTCTTTTATGCTTTATGGCAGAAAATAAATCAAACAAACAGTATTTTGAAAGGGCCTCATCAAAATCTTTGACGAATTTGGACACACACGACGCTGAAAGAACAGCCAAACTAGTCATGTATTCGAAAGCTTGTTGTTGACAGCCAAGATGTTCTGCCAACTTGCTTCGCCGGCAAAAGTCTTATTTTTAATATCAGGTCCTACCGGCGTGATTGTTTTCTGAGCTACATCGCCTTCTTCGTGGTATGATTGAGAATTTAATTGTTGCTGTTATTAGCCCGTTAGTCGTTAGAGTATATCCGCGTCCAGCAAGTCGAGACCTTGAGAAAGCTTGGCAGTCAAGCCGTGCACAGAACTGACTAATTAAATCTTTGTTTGCTGTTCGCCTGTTCGGTTAAATAGAGAAACTGACTCTTAATTATATAAAAGTACCTTGAATTTTTAAGTTTAATTAAAAAGCAAAATGCTCTGCGGACATGATCATGAGAATATAAATTTTTTGTGTAACGAAATCTACAACACTTGTCAATCATATTGCATGTTGTGTCTAAAAATAACATGTGGGCGTCCCACGGTTTTTAGTCAGGTTTTGTGTCAGGCCCTGTTTCAAATTAGGGCCTGAACTTCAGGTTACCTTAATCTCAATCACAGCTTAATATGCAATAGTCCCAGCGACTAAAGCTCAGTAGAGCGTCTTGTTAGACCTAATAAAACACGTCCTGCGAGTTTATTAAATGGCTTCAAACACGGCTATACAATTTCAATTTGTATAAAGAATACTAATTATTGGGAGTGTCTTCTCAGGTTTAAAGCCACTGCACGTGACATATAATATTGACATGATTTGCCAATAAACTTATGAATTATTAATGAGTGTTTGAAGTGTATAATAATATATCTACACGAATATATATACATATATATATATATATATATATATATATATATATATATATATATATATATATATATATATATATATATATATATATATATATATATATACTATAGAAGAAGGTACTTCGAGCCTTCTTCAGTATACTGAGATTGAAATTACATATGTACATTATTTAATTAAAGTTTTTACCGTGTTTCTACGTTCTTGTGTACGTCAAGACCGTCTAATTGGCTGTTCCACGGTTGATCTGATTTCATTGCTGGTTGAAGATATATATATATATATATATATATATATATATATATATATATATATATATATATATATATATATATATATATATATATATATATATATATATAACTCAGCCTCGTTGTCTCTGAACGAATAGTCAACTCGGCTTCGCCTCGTTGACTATTCGCTCATAGACAACTCGGCTTTGTTGTCTAATTGTTAAATATATATATATATATATATATATATATATATATATATATATATATATATATATATATATATATATATATATATATATATAT
>CACRXK020000133.1:8400-92755 GCA_902702795.2 Paramuricea clavata
AAACGGCAAACTTCGCAAGGCTATATTATCCGCATTTTACAACATTTCGCAACGAAACTTTGGAATATTACTAATTTTGTGATGCTCTTTCAAGCTGTGATGAATTTTTTGTCTAGATCAAAATTTAGTCTATAATGCAAATGGTCCATTGTTGCTTAACTGAACGATTTTATTAATATTATTCACCGGTGGCGGTGAATAAAAGTAAAGCCTAGTTCAAATAAAATCGTTAAGCAGTCGCAGACATATCGCAGATGTCTGCGACTGTGTGCTTAGATCGTCCTCCATCTTGCTTACTATATAGTTGCACTGCATTGTGATATATAATGTCGCCGATCGTGTTCGCATAAACTCATAGTGATCGTATGACTGCTGTGTCGATCGGGAAAGTTGAACCAAGTTCAACTTTCGCGTTCCGTCGTCGATCGTTCTCAGACAGTCTGCGGGAATCTGCGTTTGTGTTCACATAACAATTCGGCACATGTCTGCGACTGCTAAACGATTTTTTGTGAACTAGGGTTAACGTCCACCGCTTAGAGCTGTTGCCAGGAGACAGTCAAATTTCATGACTTTCACGTGACACGCTCTCGTCCAATGAGTTGCAAGAATACATGAACTTTGAAGCACGGCATATAATATTTAAAGTTGATTTCTTTAATTAAAGAAGTCTTAAGTAGAAATCACTAGTGTACAGAGAGTACTCTCGTTTGGGCAAAGAGATATATGCATGGCCTTGCAAACTTGGCACATTATATACTTTTATATTGCGGAAGTGAATATAAAAGTACAGTTTTGTACTGTCTGTATATAAATGTATTCGGTTCAATCTCATATACTTGCAGGTTCGAGACAGCCGATTGCACCGCAAAAAATCCCCGAGTTTTTTTTATTCAAAACTTGAGTAACCGAGTATTGCCCGCACGGTGACTCAAAATTTGAGTCAAATTATGAGCAAATTTACTCAATTTTTTTAGTAAAGTTTTTAATTTACTGATTTTTTTTCAGTAGAAATTTACTTCTAAAAAATACGAGTAATTCTACTCGTATATTTGAGTAAATTTACTCGATATTTGAGTCACTGGGGTGCATTATTTTACTCAAATTTTTCGCAGTGCAGGCGATCAATATCATATACAAGTCATTAGTTAATATAGAAAACTTCTAATTTACTCATTGAAATGCGTGAAATTGATTGGTTGCAGCAACAAATTGCGTTAACGGCACTTGACAGCCAACTGACAAAGTAAATGAAATTTACAGGGTGGCTATACTCATGTCTCAATTGCTCTACCTGTATTCACACTGGGAGGATTCTCACTTGTTCATTGTTGTTGTGTTAATATTGTCTTTTCCTCGCAGGAAAGAAAATAAAGTAATCGAAATTGGTTTGCTTGGCACTGAGCTTGTCAGGTTTGTCATTATATAATTGTTCTTTTAGTTATCGACCATGCAATGCCTATACTGTTCGCGATTAGACGGGGGGGCTTGTCATTTTTATTTTATGCGCTGTGGGTTTAAGCTTTTCTCAAGCTTTTTTGTTATACCATTTTCAATATCCCAGTTATTTTGTTTTACAATAATGAATCACTTTCCATATTGCCTTATTATATCTTGCATATTTCAACGACGAACACTTAAACCTGCTACCTGTTGAGACTTTTTTGTGGAGTATTAATATAGCCTTGCTATATATATTCTGTATTCTAGATGAAATTTAAGATAATCGATTATACGGTCGCCAGTTTCAAGGCGTTTTTGTTGTCAGTTAATTAAGTAGTCTTCAATTTGTTAGTTTTCATTTTGCATATATAAATGAACACTTGTCACTTGACTTGTTACCTGTCTCGATTTTTATACGGAGCATTAATGGAGTTATGTTAAAAACTTATATAGTTTTTTTTTAACAAATAGTGGAATGTGTATACACTATCGAGATATTACATATATATGTTGTAAGGTCGAAAGTTTACGAACTGTTTCAATTCGTCAGTTTCATTAGTAACGTCAAGAGTTTTTATTTTGCATGTATACACAGGGACGCCGGAACGATGTGAAGGCAAGGGGGGCAGATTTTCGTGAAAGGGCACTTTTGAATTGATATATACTAAGAGATGTTTGCAAAACATCGCGAGTTGAACTTCGCCTAATCATGTTTTCTATTTATTAGATGAGAGGGGGTTCTCCGCCTACCCTGGTTGCCAGAGGTTCTGTATCTTTCGCCTTATTCTCGCTCGTATTTATTTTACGCGAGGCGAAGAGAACCTCTGGTGGCACGCGATACAAATCCCTCTTCCATGCTGACGTTGCGGTTTGAGAACTTGCAAAACCGGTTTTATATTTTGTGACGTTTTTAAACTTCCGGGTTTATCATACTACCAAAATAGCTCTCTTCAGACCGTTTGCAGTGTTTGGTAGCCTTGTGTAAAATATTAAAAATAAGCAGCCCAAACATGTAGATTATTCATTACAAACATGTAGATTATTCTCGCAAAGCAAAAAGCAACCTTACTGATTGTTACATTTGTGGAATGCCGTTTGTATTAGCGAACGTATAAAGTCAAAAGTGCAAGGATATAAATATATAAATATTTAGTATGTGTGTGCAACGGAGCCTGTATGGTTACCCTAAACAGACAACGGGAAAATATTGGCAAAATAAATCATATTAATAACTATTAAAGTCAAAGAAGTATCAAAATTTAAAACCTTGAACGATATAAAGCAAGTGACTAACACTTTATATTTTACAAATATTAATACTGTAATAGAGTGAACATGTCATGCCATCAACTCAAGTCATGACGCGATGGCAGCTCATCTCCAGCGCAGAAAATCTTTTTATAGCGAAACAAACTAAGTCACAAAGTAAATCATTTTAATACGTTCGTATTATTTCTGTATTTTGTTTACATACTGTTCTCTGAGATTTATGAACAGGTTTTTTTGTCTAGCCAATCACATCACTTCATGTGACTGCTAATTATAACTAACCAATCATGTGCTTGGTACAAATTTTGTACCAAAAGAAGAGAGATTTGTATCGCGTGCCACCAGAGGTTCTCTTCGCCTCGCGTAAAATAAATACGAGCGAGAATAAGGCGAAAGATACAGAACCTCTGGCAACCAGGGTATTCTCCGCCAGGCGATTGTGCTATTCTTGAAGCTCGATGACTGCATTTCTTGCGTTTTCTGAAGCAAATTCGTAAAAGAATTGCACTAACATTTCTGACAATTCGCTATTTTGCCAAGGCAATTCTTTAAATTGAAAGGGCACCTTTTCCCCCCTTGCCCCTCCTGATAAAGGGCAACGGGGGCGGCTGCCCCTCCTGCCCCCAGTTCCGGCGTCCTTGTGTATACATATAGGCGTATACGGTCTGGAAAAAATTTAGGCTGGGAGGGGGGGGGTGGACAAAAAATTGGCCCACATGGGTTTTTGATAGCTGAATAGAATAATACACGCTTTCTGAAATTACGTCATCTTGGCTATAGATGGTTTTCATGATCGAGTCATTAGGCTTTAAACTAATGTCACATACGCGTAAACGAGGCTCGATAGCCAAATTTAATGAAATATATTTCAATCTGTCATTCATACAGACTAAATAATAATATAAATATCTCAGATTAATATCATGACAAAATACATTACACCAAGCCGGACAGGCTAGAAATTTGCCCGATTTTTTTAGTAGAATCTGTTCGACTAAATACCGACTGGGGGGGGGGGATGTTGCAGCCTTTCTACATGTATTATTACATGGGTATATAATTGAACAGTACTTGTTAATCTTATTACCTGTCCTGGGTTTTATTCGTTTTGTTAACATTGAACATGTTACCGTTCGTCAATTTTATAGTTTTGGTACAACTATATTGAAATTGAAACATGCACGAATGGCAAACATTCTGTTGTTTAATATTTCCCATTTGTGCATTCTAATTCCAGTTTCATTAATTGTATGTACAATCTCAATGCATGTTGTACAACTATTGCACACATCAGTAAAATGTCCACTAAATTGAAAATTAAGGGAAAATTTGTGACAACTTTTGGGGTTTCTGGTATCACAAAATTATTCTCAAAAGTACATTTTCCAGTACAGCAGCTGTTTCTTAAAACCACTTGAAAAATGGCTTGCGTACAAAAATGGAAGGTTTGAAACGCAATTTGAATGGAAGTACAAAATATGGAAGGTGTTTTATGTACTGTCAAAGTACAATTTGATGCACATTATATACGTCCAACGCGCGACCTCTAAATGTGCACTTTGTTACCATAGTAGCCTTTCTCGCCATAGTAGCCTTTCTCGCATAATTTTTAAACTTTTTGTAAAGAGTATGTAGGAAATCAATCATGCATAAAATCAGTCTCACACACGTATCTTGGCACAGTTCCTCGCTTGGTTGACCACAAATCAACATGCATAACTTTCGTCACGCACGTTCATTCTTTCTTGTTTAATACTAAAATACTTAAAACTTATTCTTTCCTTTTAATTGAACAAGCTTTTGGTGGTAGGATTGCAACTACCTGAAAATCTATAAGGAGAATTTCGACGTCTGGAGCGGTTATTTCGGCCCTTCATCTGGAGTTAACTTTCGTATTTCTTGTTACTCAAATGTCCCATGCAGTTTACTTATATATTTTATGATTATAACATTATTTCTTAACATGTATATGAAATTATATATTAAGATATACCAATCTAGTCTACACTAAATCTAAGCTACTAATTTACACAGGGTTCGTAGCGGTCTTTGAAATCCTTGAAAGTCTTTAAATTTGAATGCAGGTCTTTAAGGTCTTTGAAAAGTCTTTGAATTGTGTGAAAACGCGAAGAAAGTCTTTAAAAGTCTTTAGATTCTTTAGTAAGTGTTTGATTATACGATTTCCTAGCTAATAAAATAGGTTGATTGAAGAGCAAGGTTTTTGCAATATCGACGAAAAGGCGCATTTTAGGATGTAATTTGACGGGACTAATTACCGGGTAACAATGGCGCTTACACTCGCAATTTTTCGACAGCTGATTGCTCTCAAAGGTCTTTGAAAAGACTTTGAAAATAGGCAGAAAAAATCCTTGAGAGTCTTTGAATTTTTTTGCTCTTGGAGACTACGAACCCTGTTACAACAATCGTTAAGTTTTGAAGTGCACATTTTCGGAATTTGGAGTTAGCCCATTCAGTTATACTGCATGGTGGCGTGGAGCGACGCTACCTACCAAAAATGTCGAGGTCGGTCAACAGGGAGGGAATCAAAGTCCATGCGTCGCACAGCCCACCCTAGTCGGGATTTAACCTATTAGGAGATGGGTGGGGGAAGCAGTTCGACCCTCGCCCTCCACCAAACCTTGGACGTTTGAAGTTTCAGGGTGACAAGGAAGCGGCTTTGAAATAATAGAACAGTCCGTGCCAGTGTAGGTATATAGTGGCAATAATAAAGACGCTTCGGATTGATAGGGATACAACTTCCTGAAAAATACAAGAAGAACTTCGAATCTACCTTATTATAGGAAATTAACGATGCACTTTATTAACACGACATAAATTAACGCGACATCAAATTAACGCGGATTGCTTCTAGGTCTTTTAAAACATGATTATATTAACGCGAAGCTGATCTCCATGGTTGACAAATTAATTAAATTTAATGCGAATCGGATAGTGAACTGAGTTGAGAGGAGCACTGATGCTTTTAGTTTACGTTAATATGCTGTATTTTGATATTAGAAGAGTTAGTTTTATATAAAACAAATCAATGTCTTTTTAACTAACGATAAATCAAAATTACATACTTAGAATTAACGATGACATAAATTAACATTAATTAAATTAACGCGAATTCTTAAAATCCGCGTTAATAAAGTGCATCGTTAATTTCCTATAATAAGGTATCAATCCGAAGTTTCCTTGACCGTTCATTATTTGTACCTGTGGTTGGTGCCTAAGAGAAGCGAAAAATACTGTAAATGTTTTATTTACCCAACCTCAACATTGGTCAAAATAATGTTTACCCAACCCATGTGTTACTGTACTTCATAATAATTAAACACACAAGATTATGGTGACAGAAATCAAGTTGCCTAAATTTTAAAAGCTCACTCGGTAGCTCAAACTCACTGTGAGTGAGTGTGCCAAAGCAATCACGTTCCTGCTGATCAATGAAAGAATCCTTCCTCAATCACTGATGGTCTATTTTGGTACAGAATGTATTGTACACATGATTATGGGTTATCCAAACGAGCACAGTCAATCAAAAGCTGCATTGGCTGAGCTCGCTTCGAAAATACTTAAAGAACGGTGACTGCATGTACAGTATTGAAAGCCAGATTCATGTGTAAGATTATGCATGGTTTTGCTCCTGGGGTATACTTACTGAAATATTTTCCAGTGCTCATTTGTCAGACCTCACGTGACTACGACATACGAAATTCTGGCAGGAAGCTAAATCTTCCTTCTTCCTAAAACGGAATATTTTAAAAAAGAATATAAGCCAGAGGTGCCAAATTATGGAACAATTTACCAGTTGAAATTAGAAACGCCAAGAGCTTAGCAAGTTTCAACTCGCTTCTACGTGCAACTTGCCTGATATAATTTGATTTGCAATACACTTCGTTATGCGGTAATTTTAGATTTATATCTTTAGGCTTTTGTTATTTTAAATTTTACACTCCCCCCTTGGAAATCAATTTACATTGAAGGGATTAGCGTGTTCATAGTCTGTTGAAGGGAAGATGGCCGCTGTGAAACTCATAAGAATAACAATATAACTCGATCATTATCTATGTTAGTCAACATTTATTCATAAATCTGGTCCTTCACCGTCACGTGCGTATTGTATTTTTTCCCAACTGTCCGCTGAAGCTTATCTTGCTGATTCTATACCTCGTAGTCAACACATAAACGCAATTTCTTCTCCAGCAAACAATTTTAAGAAATATATAAAGGCCCGTTTACACTTGCAATTTTTGCTGCGATTTCTAGTGCGAATTTTATCTCCTGATGGATGTGAAGCAGTGGATGAGTGATCAATGTTCAGATGAAGGAACATTTACTCAGAACATTCATAGCTCATCTACTCGTTCTCATCCATCAGAAGCGGAAAATCGCGCTAGAAATCGCAGCAAAAATTGCAAGTGTAAACGGGCCTTAACTAAAAAAAATACTCCGCATGATAATGTCAAGACACAACGATTATGGTGGTGATACTCGGACTCTATTTCAGGTTTATTGTCAAACCAAACTAAGTATTGACGAACGTTCTCAGATCTTTGTAAGGAGAAATCGGAAGACGACGTAATCAACTGGTACGCGGATGAGGCGCTATATTTACAAACAAATAAATTACGGAAAAACAATTAGTTTTTTCGATGCCTTAAAATCACTATTAAGTTCTTGCTTACTAAATTTTATATACAGAGCTTCGAGAAACAGTAAAAGATTAGAATTAATGTTATTTCTGCAATATATAGCATGCTGACAAATATTAATCTTATTAATATGCATCATTGTTACGTCATCATACGTACATATAACCACATGTATTACACTTATATATTTTAGTTCTGTTAACCCTAGTAGCTACTGCGTGTAAGTCCTTATATATATATTACTCAATAAAGCTTTATAAAACATTACAATTTTTGTCTTTCGTTCCAGTTGATTACGTCATCTTCTTATTTCTCCTTATAAAGATCTGAGCACGTTCGTAAATATTTAGTCAGTTAGGTTTGACAATGACCCTGAAATAGAGTTGAAATATTACCATCATAATTTGTGTCTTGTCATTCTTTAAATAACTCGTATCTTGAGTTTACAAGATGGCATTGTCATGTTTTTTCCCTAATATTCACTGAGTATAATAAACAACCGTGAATTACTTCAATACATCAAACGTATGTCACTGAGGGAAACGCTTTGAGACCTCACTGAGGCTCTTCAACCTGTCATAAACCACAGGAGGCTACAGGTTCGGGGCTGGAGCGGAATATTGCATCAGTCAGTTGAGTACTGGGTTACTAGTTTGGATAGAATATTCGTGGATAGAGTATTTCTGGTTGGATTATGAGCATTTCTGATTGAAATATAAATATTTCTGGTAAGAATATGAATATTTGGGTAAGAATATGAATACTTGAATTGAGAAATCTGTATTTCAGGAATATTGAAGATAGGAATATTGTAGGTAGGGATATTGGATATTAAAGGAAAATATTCCGCTTAATTCCACCCCCGACAGAGGAGACTACAGGTAATATAGACAAGAGACTGGCAAATGACATTTCAATCGCTGCTTTTCTGATTCTACACAGTGCTAGCAACATACGATGCATTTTAGCATTATACGTGGCGCCTTATATTTCACGCGGTTGTTTGAGCATTACATGAGCATAGCATACATACTAATCTGTTTTTCATTCCCCGTTTTTCGTTCAATCCAAAATCAATCGTCATCCAAAAATTGTTACAATATTTCGCATTGTTTCAAGCAACGCCTGCTTGGTCTTCCTTAGACTTGCTACTAGTTACTGAAAGACGAAATCAAAAATTCTTTACAATCTTTTAAAACTGTTTTAATGGCTTTGTTAAAAGTTATATGTTGGGCTCTCATATTTATTATACGAATTCGAGTAGGCCCTTGTACAACGTCGAGTAAGCCGGTACTATAAGCCTCCTAGATGAGTGTGCACGCTCTTTGGGCAAATTCATAGATTTTCGCTGGTCCCTACAAAATACAAGGAGAAATTCGACGTTTCGAGCCCTTCTTCGAAACGACGAATTTCTCCTTGTATTTTTCAGGTAGTTGTATCCCTATCAACGAAAGCTTGTTATGGTCTGTGCCAGTGTATTATTTATAACTGCGCGGTTGAACTCAAATCACTGAGGTGAAAGATGACGGGAGCTCAAGCTCGCCCATTCGTTTTATTCGCTCACTCGTTTTACTCGTTGCAGTGCGAGTCGTTGACTTGCGGCAAATCTAGGTCTTACTTCGCATGCTTTGCCGGGGTGGTAACATCACTAAATGTCCACTGAGAGTTTGGTAGCTTAAATAACAGATACCCAGCAGATCACTTGAGAACTGTCAACAACAAAGATTGGGGTAAAACATTGAACTCAAGGGCTTTCGTGGGAGGTGAATTTTTCAGGAAATATTGTTGACCTGCTGTAAATTGCAGTTTGTAGTTGCCAAGATCTAGTCTATAATCGAAGGTTCGATGCCGGACTACAATCCTGCGATTGAGGTGTACATGCGGCCATTTGTAGTGGGGCTATACGTGACCAGTGGCGGACACTGGGGGAGGGGGGGGGGGAGGGTGGCAACTGTCCCCTCATAGTTTCTGAAACCCTTTGAATGATAGCTGAAAACTGTGTAACAAAGCTGGAACGAAAAAAATCCAACCATGAAAGCCTTAAAAAGCCCTAAAAATTAATTTAAGCTGCATATTGCATGAAATCTAAGGAAAAAGGTGTACAGAACTAGAAAAGGTGGTCAGATATGCTGGCAACCTATAAATTTAGCCACTCCCTCCCTAGCTCACGCCCCACAAAATTTTGCGAAGTATCTGACTGACTAAACTAACTTTCCTTAGGCCAGACTTTTCACTCATTTCTTGATTTACGAATTTTTTTGGTCGGTATAGGCCGGAAAAAAAGTCCGACTATGTTTATGCATGCAGAATTGAACCAATCAATCTTTGCCATTTGGAGCGTCATATTATGCTATATCAGTTCATGAAATCTAAGGAGATTCAGTCAAAAAAGTCTGCCTTATATATTGCATTAAATCTAACGAAACTACCAATTGCCAACAGTTGGGATGTATATTCAATATTTTCACGCTTTCCATGGAGATTTTTTTACGGTTGGACGTATAATGAACAAAATGACATCTGCATGCTCTCAGACCCCTTAGAGTTTTTCTAGCCCTATCCCCCGTCCACCCACCAACCAATCAAATCTTCTGCCGTCTAAGGTCACTATAGGACGAAATCAGCTAAAACCGTTCAACCACTGATCAGATACGTCATCAGAATAATTAACAGCTAACTGTTGCTGTGTAGTATTTTATAAACCCATTATTATTGAACTGAGTCCAATTGCCAAAGGCTAGGCTGACGGCTGTCATCGATAAAAGCTTTTAATAAAATGTTTGAAAATTTAATTCATGTTTCCGAATTTAATTACCACAAAAAATAATAACCTTCACTAGACCATATGTGCCTGTGCCATGGCTCTTAGCTGAGACCTGATTAGGCTATCAAGTATAAATAAGTTTAGTTCCATTTTAATGTGTTCTAATCATTTTAGTTTATCACTGACCTTGTAATTTTGCAGTTGCCAACAACGATTATATGTATAATGTGAGGTTTTGTAAACCCATTGTTCGAACTGAGACCAGTTGCCAAGGGCTACTATCGTCGACAACAGCTTTTAATTAATAGAATGTTTGGAAATTAAATTCATATTTCCAATTCATAATATTATCAAAGTGCGAAAAATCCTTTATCTTCGGCCACGTTAATTAAAAAATCTCAACCAACCGAAATAGGACTAGATTTCAAATCCGCACAATTTGCGATCAGGACTTGAAATCTAGTCCAGTCCAAATTGGGGGATCTGAAATAACATCTCATACGAATAAGTCACTGAATGAATTAATTTTGATCAGTGGCCAGGCATATCTTTCAAGCTCGCCCGTTGTGGATATGCACTCAGATTAACATCATAAGCATCATAACGCAATATGATTGGTTAATTAATTATTAATGAGTTTGAGATACTTTACTTTCCGTCATGAGACAAATAAATTATAAATTATCCAACTCAAGGTGGAGTTACATGAGCAACAAAATACATGCCTTTCGATAATTACGTCACAACTACACTGTTTTCAACTTAGGGCCACCTTAAATGGAAAGGATTTCAAGTTTTTATCTCGTGGGATATGCACAGAGAAGCAGAACATCCTTCTTCAACACATGCATGAAAAAGAATTCTTTATTTTGACCAATAAATGTGGAAATAAGCTTACCTGGAGCCTCGTTTTTGTGTTAATGCTTATTTCCATATTTATTGATCAAAATCCAAATTTTTTTCGCGCAAGAAGGATGTTCTGCTTCTCTGTGCATATCCCATGCGAAAAAAAAACTTGAAATCCTTTCCATTTAAGGTGGTCCTAAGTTGAAAACAGTGTAATTGTGACGTAATTATCGAAAGGGTGTGACTTGACCACGTCGGTAGATTGGCTGTAGTATATAACTGTAAAGGGCCGTCCATGATTATCAAATATCAATATTATCAGGCGGCGAGTGTGACAAGAGTACTCTTTTTACCGGCCACCTCCCCCCTGAACTCTTTAAATGTTGAATCTCAGGGATGATGATGACGTACATCACTTCCCAGCGTACGGTTTGTACGCTTGTGAAAAATGCTGCGTCACATCTATCGCAAGCTGCTTAGGATGATGTAACATGAAGCAATTCTTAACATAAATGGTCATTAGGTAGAATACTGTAGTTTTCACTTTTCACCTGTGGTGGCAGACATTTTTGCGAAAGAGGCGAATAGGTTGCCAACATACGTTCTTTAAACTTTTAAATTTAATGCAATATGTAGCTTAAAGATGATGTCCACTCCGTTCTGCGCATCAGTTCTGCTCATAACAATGGGGGACCCGCAGATATAAACATTGCCCAAATTTTGCATCTTTCGAACTTTTTTGAATTGAATTGAAACGTACAGTTTATATTCATTTACAAGTAAGCGAACCAGAAAAGTGTTAGATATTCAGTTAGTATATCCAAGGCTGGGTTGACTACAAAATTTTTGTAGTTCGCTATAACTACAGCTACTTCAAAAATATGTAGTCAGCTGCAACTACTGCTACTTTTGAACAAAGGTAGTTCGCTACTGACTACAGCTACTGCTTAAAAAATGTAGCGAACTATTTCGCTATTTCGCTACTCTATATTTTTTAGTTTTACGGTATTTGGAGCATCCACTAGCTCAGGCTGTAATATAACCTACAACAAATCGACTTACGAGTAGCAACAGTAAACACAAAGCAACATATTTGTAATCACTAGAGTGTTCAGGAGTGCAAATTGACTATTGAGTATCGATTTTAAGCAAACCGTGTCTCAATATCAGGCTATTCTATCAAGTTGTTAACAATTTTAAAAAGTAGCGAATAGCGATTTGCTGTTTGAAAAGTAGTCAACTACTTGGCTACTTTTAGGCAAAATGTAGTTCGCTATAACTACAGCTACTGTTTTAAAAATGTAGTCAAAAACTACTGGCTACTTGAAAATTGTAGTTCGCTACAGTAGCGAACTACAACTACTTCGCTACAACCCACCCTTGAGTATATCATATTTTAAAAATGTAGCAGCTTAAAACGTAAACAAAGTTCGCGCATGTGCACTGGGGTGGACATCATCTTTAACTTCCAGTTCTTCAATGTTTTCATGGTTAAAAACGTATTGTTACAATTTTTTTGCACAGTTATTCAGCTATCATTCGGTAGTTTCAGTGAAGGCTTTGATGTATAAATACCCTCTTATTAAGAGATTTTGTTAATTATTATTATTTGTTTGCGGAAGAGCCTTCTACGTACATCCTACGTCAAGATATAGAAGGAAAGTTTTTGCACGACCTTTTCGGCACCAACCAGGAATCGAAGGCTTGACCTTGCCATTCCCGTACAGCACTCTGTCGCCGACGTACTTTGACCATTGAAATGAATTTTGAAACGCTACTTCGAACCGGAAATGTGAAGCCAAACTTGAAGGCCAGTGCAGTCTTTTCACGCATATGCGAAGAGCGCTCAATCAGTCAATCATGATGTAAATACTTACGCGTGTCTTGACGCCCAGCCCAGGCTGGGCCTGACGCGTGTCTGGATGTCAGATTTGGCTTTAAGAAAAAGTTTATCTTCAAGGTAGCGTTCCAGTTATATTCATTTCACTGACTCTGACCGCTTAACAATATGGGCTAGTTGCCAATAGCGTCACCGCAACTTTGGAAATACGCATTCATAAACTGTATATAATTTATATACTACAAGACTGTAGTCGACTAAAATACCCTTCCCGATATTTCGACTTTATTTGTACGTGGCAATGCATGTGATGAATGTAATAAGGCCATTTGCCGTTTTATCACTACCATGAATCTGATGTTTGGAAGCCCCGTGTGAAATTAAAATAAAATGACATCATATCCTGTTTAATCATTGCATGTGGGATAAATTTAACCTAGGAATTAATTAACTCGTTCATTTTCGCTTTGACCGCCTGTTAAAAAGCCGGCAAATCCTCTTCGACCTCGTTTACATGCGAACGGAATTAAGTCAGCCCACGACTATGTCAGAACGAGACGATTTCGTGTCGGTTGCGGTGTTGTCTCCAGTCGCTGTTTATATACCCGAGACAGTAAGAGGCGGACGAAAAATGGAAATTGAACAGCGTGTTAATTACATGAGACCGGGTCGGAAATCATTTGAGTTTCTTTCTCGTATTTCAAAAAATGCAATCTTGTCTATAAGGTCATAGTTTCGTATTATCGGCGTTGTTCCAAATTCAGACCGGTCCAAAATTAGTTGCGTTTACATTTTTCGCGTTCAGAATTCGTCCCGGCTTGCAGTTGTAAGTCAGTGAGTTCGATCTTGTAACTAATCGGGATGAATTCTGAGCAATTTTTGAACGCGATCGCGGTCTTCCTGTTTCATCTTTGTTCCTCTCTTAGTACATTCCAGTTAAACATTGTTCTACAATGCAAACGGGATGCGTGACATTATATGGCTTCTTGCTAGAATCAGTAGAATGGAACAAAAAACACAAAACATAACAAAAAGATTCCCGCAGAGTTTCGTGTAGTGATTACCCCATATTATACAGCGCCGTGGTTTCCTTAGCAGGAAGAGCCATTCAGAGCTCGCTATCCACGTGTCCCTGTAAACCCCCAGAGCGCGCGCGAACCAATCAGAACGCGTAATCTTGCTTATATTTCATCACATCTGCTAAGCCTTGTTTTCGTCGGCTCAGGTGACTTTCCGTGCAGGTATCAAGCGAACAAGTGCGGCGTAATAGTCGCTACTTTCTGCCTGTCTCTCTATTTCGTCGTCCAATATGCTGGATGAGGAATCGCCTGTAGTGGTTGTCTTAGCTTGCGAGCCTTTGCAATGCGACGAGGCCGGAGACTATTGCGGATTCGAGCTTGCATATATTGTATACGATCGAGCTCACGACAAGGTATTCAACTCCGCCATGCATAAATATGAGATATATCAAGTTTCCGTTTTGTGGGGGTGATTATAAATTCGACAATTCGAAAACAAAGTTTGCTATAATTTCTGTATCCGTCGTGTTCTATCGCGGTATCGAATATAAGCCAATACCATATTGTTTACATTCAGAACTCCGTTTCTCTTGCAGACTTTGGGTAGCTTGGAGAGAACTATACGGCCTAGTGTGATTCCGGAAAAGACAGACGGTTTGCAGAACTGTGAATCAAACGAAAAGGAAGAAGAGGCTTGCTCATTGGAATCCTTCTTGCAGAAGGTGAGTTTCATATATGTATATTAAATCTGCCATGAATAATCAGCCCTCACAGTGTTCCTACGCGATTGCTTAGCCGGTCTTTGTCTGAGCCGTTTGTGTATACAGTCGGGGTCAGGATTTGATAAATGTCATATTAGAATGCCTTTGTTTCGTCTGCTAACAGGAATATTTATGGCAATTTCTACCTATTTGTGAAAGCAAAGCATAACGCGGAGTTTGTGGTTTCGTTTCTGCCCTCGCCGAAACCCGCATATATTTGATCGCTGGCAATGTATACACGCCGACTCTGGCATTTCGACCTTTTCAGCCCCGTCTGTCTGTAAGCTGCTTCCAGAAATGCCTGGGGAATGCAAAAGCTGGCAACGGCCGAAGTGATTTCTCTAAAAGTAAAAGGGCCATTTGTTGGCATAATATTGCGTTTACTCACTTTTATTGTGCTGTAATTATGCGCGAACGTGCGTGTTCATAAAATATTTAGATCGGATACGAGTATTTCAGCTTATTATAACTACGTTTTCCTGCATACAAGAACCAAACAATATGCAGTTCAAGGTCATGGCATCAGGCATCTAAACAATCCAGTGCCCGTGGGTTAAATTTAAAGATAGTATTCCAAAACAGAGATTTTGTATAAGTGTGTTTACGATTTGCTTGTATTATAATCGGAAGTTTGTTGCAGTCACAATGGTAACACAGGCCTCGCTCATGAATTTAGCATACAGTGAATTGATATATAAACTTATATTTAATACGCATTTATAATCGTTTTGGCTACAGTCATTTGTATTAGATCGCTGTTGATACTTGTCCACCTAAAATTCAAACACACATCGACGTTTCGGGGTACAACCAGGAGGTTACTTAGTATATGAAGTGTTTTCAAATATTTTTTTTGGCACACGCGAGCAGATTTAATTCTTATATCATATCTGCCCGATGCTTGTGACCCCCCTAAGTTAAGAGATTTTTTTTGAGTGGTCGGCGAGATTTCTTGTTGCATTTATTGCAAACGAGGGGCTCAAACGCGGCGTTTCCTTGATGTAGAGGTATGGCGGTGCTTGCAAACTTATTTTCGCATTCGTTTTGAAGACAGCTAATTACCTGTGCTTGTGATTGAGACATATTGACAGGAGGCGGGTAACGTCTCTCGCAAAGTGTTCCCAGACCATTACGTTTTTGTCCAATCACATATTCTGTGGTGACATGTTGACTTCTGTCTGTGCTTGGCACTCTGCCCCGCTTTTGTGCTCAGAATAGCTCACAATAGAAACATATATATGCACATATATACGCACACATCACTTCGAAACTGTGACTGTTTAATTAACAGTCCGGAGAATTATAGTCTTGTCTTCGATATCGTCCTTTTGCAGGCAAATATATATTTTGCCAGTAATTGTTAAGGATGGTTTATAGACAATGCAGTTGGCACAACACTGAAGTTTCTTTGAGCAAAGTACATTTTGATGAAAGTGTGTGAACTGTAACCCCATTCAAAAGGTTCATCAAATATTTGCAAAGCTCGCATTTATTTCTTAAGTCTTCCCATCATTGGCATTGCTGTCAAAGTTTTGTTTGCGCGAGATGAAGCCATTTTGATCACACTAAAACTTTTAAAGTTCATTGTAAACAAGTCTTATGCAAAAAAAGTCGCAGTACCTTTACTTCACGGAGCTGTGATTAAGTTTAAAATTCTGGTTTGCACTATCGAAATTTCGTTGGGCAAAATATCATGCTTTGTCACAATGTATGACCTTATATAAACCTCCCTATAAAAGTCTGAACGATGCAATCCTATTGACTTCAAAGATGGCTGTGTCAAAGTTCAACTCCAATGCATGTGATCAAATCACCAGCCTTAACCCCTTATATACCCGCATTTCCCTGTTGCTTCAGCAAACAAAATTTGTATTGGAATAACTTGAGTATTTCGCCAATCGCCATCTACTGAGAATTTGTTACTAGATGCGGTTCAGTATAAGTCCGATTACAAACACTTCCCAATGAAGATTAGCAGTAAAAGCAGTTTTATACGAACCCAGGTCCATGACCGTTGACCGCGCTCAGTGCTTATAGCAGAATGTCCCAGTCTAACTGCACATTTTTGTGGTATTTTTCTGTGCTAAGGATTTCTTTAAGTATCCTTTCAGTTGATTTACTTTTAATATTCAAGGAGTCATGCGTTTCAGCATTTTCAATATTTGTATAAGACTAATGTGAATGGCAACCACAAAAACATAAATTGAATATTTCTTGATCTATATTGGATGTTTAGACTTTAGTACTAAAGAGATAAATTTTCTTTCTGTATGCAAGTTTTGGCCATTCAACTTTGATCTAATCGGATTACCAGCAGTTATCTTCTAGACTCTTCATATTATAAAATGGTGCCGGAAATATACTCGCAACAATATAACCAATATTCTGTAAACATGTCTAAAATATAGAGTGCGCATATAGAGTTGCATGTGTTACTCACGCATAAATTTGGACTCATGTGCGCTACAAAAAAAACCAAGTTTATTTTTCATTAATAATAATAGCTCTTATTTGTTGTATCTGGCTGTTTGCCCACTATGTCAGTTCCTTTGTTTCTTCCAATGACGCGTCGGTAAATCGCAGATGAACTATGTCTATGACATGTATAGCTGAGACTGGAATCGTTAGAATATGCATATATGAAAGTATCAACTATTCAATCTCAATTTGAATATGGAAAAAGTTGCTTTAAAAGCAATTAATCTCCGCATGGCCATGGACCATGGTTGACTCACTCATTCAGGATCAAAATACAATCTTTACTTTGCAAACTAAAACATGCAGAAGACAAAATATGTTAGTACAAAAATGTTTTATTGCAGGTCAATCGTGGCTATAAATAAAACACAAATAGCGTGATACAAAACACACACACACATGCATATATTTATAATTTAATGCTTCCAATCCCAGCTACATGCTATATACAGTATTTAAAAGCCCCCGCATGAACTAGAACCAGTGAATTTGACTTCAGAGTTCAGACTGACTGAAGTGGTTCTTATATAATCTTACTTCAAACTATACAGTTTTTTCTATTCTACACATTAATAGCGACTGTTGTTGCATAAAACTATTGCTATGACACTAATATGGTTCTCGTTATAACATATATCTAAACTTAAAAAAGACTATAGTGTATTTTGGGTGCTTAATTGCCCAAATTTCAGGCTAGTGGTTCTTAACCTACTGGTTCTTTTATGCGGGGCTTTACTGTAGTTCAACTACAATTTATCTCGACGCAATACCCCTCATTTTGATGCCCAGTCAGGCCCTCTGAATTTCCTTACAGAGCTAGCAAGTCCTTGAGGTCCAGTTAAGAGCCATCTTTAACATAATAATTGCCATCCAGTGTTACGATTGTATTAAAATCAGGATTCCATCTGTTTAGTAACTCTAAAAATTTTGCTTTAACTTTTTGTCTCAGTCTTAGTCTTAGAGAGGTGTAGTAAAGGCAATCAGTTATAGGACTATACTGTTACTGCAGTATGAGAAAACTCATGCCACTTGCTTTGTAAACCAGCTTCAAAGCTGATATCACGAATGTGAAGTTTTGACTGACTGCGTGCTCGTAGCAAAAATAACCAAATACGAACCGATTAAAAATAACCTGAATACGAACCGATTAAAAATTGCCGGTCGGTCCACCTTTGTGCATCATTAAAGCAATGCATAACAAAAGAAAAAGGCAATTAATCACTAATGTGTCTTGCTAGAACAATAAGCTTAAAACATATATTGACAATTATTTCATTTTATCCTCAGTACTGAAAACTGAGTTAAATGAATTAAATATGGTATATTAAGATACATACATAAAAAATCTACCACTACATTACATACAAAAATATAACAATTTTACTAATAACCTAATTTAAACTTTCAAAAACTGCTAAAATGTCGTAACAGTATTTGCAACCAAGTTCATAATTGTCTTGTCTTGAATAGCCATAATATATCTAAAAATATCTTGTTGAGTGAACAAACAGAAAGAACGATTTATTTTACATAAATTATTTATAAAAATATTTCTAAGACTAATAAATTTAGAATTTCTGCATGACATTAGAAAGTGGTATTCATTTCCAATCTCATTTATGTCACAATGTTTACACAGCCTATCATTGTATGGAACATTGTCATATCGACCAGTTTCAACAGGTAATCTATGTGCTGAGATCCTTAGTTTTCTAACAGCTTGACGATATTTGAAATTCTGGACTAAGTAAAGATACCTTTCACAATCGAAGTTTATTTTCAAGTTTTTGTAAACTCTTTTGTAAACTCTTGGTTAAATTAAAATCATGAATTTTAGAGTTTCCCCCCACTTCCCGACGTCGACGATGGAAAAACACGATTTCCCCGATCGGTAATTTTTGCTCGGTTTGTTTTTGGTCATTTTCCCTTATAATGCCTAATTACAAAAAAGGTATCATTGGACATCTAAAATCCCATGAATTTTCCTGCTGTGTACTAAAACGTTTGTCGACTCAATATTGAAGGCGCGCAAACATGTTAAAGTTGGATTATTTTTCATACATGCACCCTGTATAAGACGGTATACTAATGAAGCCGATTGTCTTTACTCTGGTATATATTGCCTGTTTACGGGCAGGCTCTATACCAAATTAATCCATGCTGGATTGTTAGCCTATTAAGACGTATTATTGTTCAACTAAATTTGCTAGAACGTACTGATATAAAATATGTTTATTTCGATCAACATGCAGACAGTATAGACAATCAAATCCCGCGACAATGGACTTTCTTGCGGTTTCGGCTCCTTTGTTGGTTTTTCGACTCAAAACTGATATCAAGAGATCAAAACGGCAAAGGAGCCAAAACGGCAAAACAACGCTACACTGCAGCGCCTTAAAATTAGCAAAACAAATACTGTCAAATAGCTTGGTAATTTGCTTCATTTTACCGACTAATTATACAGACTTTATTACTAATTATTAGATATACAACTTGCTGTTCTGTTTTAAAGCAATATTAACATCAACTTATACGGGTAAAATTTGTACCTTTCTTGGACCTCATGCGCAGTGGCTGTGGTTTAATTATTGTTAAATGGCATTGCGCCCTAATGCACCTTACTTTGTTAGTTTACTTTGTTTAATACCACTAGTCTAAAGTGCTGGCCAGTGGCGGAAATTCACTTTTTCCGGGGGGGGGGGAAGCCTCCTAAATTTCCGATAAAACTTTCAAATGTCCGACATACCACCCCATTTGCACTCGAAAAGACTGTTTTTAGCCGTCTTTTAGGTCAAAATTTCCGAAAATTCGGCAATTTTCCATGAAGTTGGGGGGGGGGGGCAGCCACGCCCCACCAAGATTTCCGCCACTGGTGCTGGCTCTCAGTGGGTTAATATACTTTTGCAAATTTGTAATACTAAAGCTCATGTTTATTTATCAGGCAAAACATCATGGTTCAACATTTTAAGTAGATTACTCAAATGTGTGAGTAAATGTACTCAGACAATTTTGTTTAGTAAAGTTTCAAATTTACTCATTTATTGGGCAGGCGTTTCATTTATTCAGTCATATACCCACCCAAATGGTCTGCTTTGCAGGCTGTTCAATTATTTGAGTAGTAACGATTTACTTTACTTGAGAAATGAGTAAATTTGCTCATAAATATGAGTAATTTTACTTATATAACTTAAGTTTTTGAGTTTATACATGGCCAGTAGCCATGTGGCTCTAATTAAAGCACTCTTATAAATATTATAATTCATGGAACCTCAGATTTATAATTATACATATTTTCATTTTTATGCTTTTTGCAATAAAATTTCAGCCAAGGTTAGGGCGGGAGCGTTTCCAAGCCATTATATCATTAGTTCTCCTTGAAACAGTTTGATATCTCAATAATTAGTACATAGTGGTAGATTTCTTGATTTTCATGTCTATGACGTATAGTTTAAATCTCTGCAGATGGATGTCATTTTATCATGTCTATATCAATATTGAGAATATTTTTCAACACGATTTTAGGATTTTGGGGAGATTTGGGGATTTTGCAAGAGATTTTGCGGATTTTGCAAGACATTTTGAGATTTTCAACTATTTTGTGGAGATTTTAGTGTTTATAGGACGTTTTTGCATGGATTTGGGGTTTAATGGATTTCAGAGGTTTTTCTATTTGTCGGAAAGCTAGCTAGTGTACAAGATTTTTGAAAGCACATGTAAAGAAACCCTCCATCTTCTCGTCTTTAAGTTGAGATTTTTTATATGAAATCCGTTTTAGAGGGTAATTAAAGGTAGTTATTATGACTCGTGTTTCATTCTAATTATCTAAATTTCAATTGTTAACGTTTCGTTTCCTCATCAGAGCTATTAGCTGATTTAAACACAACGATGAGTGTATGCCCCACTTGTACGTCATTACACTACAAATCAGTTCCGCCAAATTCGAACTTGAAACCACGCCTGAAACAAGAGTCAAGGTTACATATTCTAATTTACCTGTCCTAAATTCAACCTGTTTTTCAAACTTAAATCTTATTCGTCCTCACTTGCTGAAATTTAAATCTTCTTGAATGACTAATTATATGGAAGATAATCTTCAACTTTCAAAGGCAAAATCTCATTTAGTTTGCCAAACAATTACATGAGATATTTTTCAGTGCTTTTCAATGTAGAAACTCAAGTTCTATAGTGCGATCATTTTAATTTGTTTTCATATTTTTTATGTGAAGTGACTGTAAAATTGAACTATAAAATTTATCGCCGCACCACTGACATAAACCTACAATAGAACAAGTAAATAATTGAAAGGGAATCTATTGAATTGCATGTGGCCATATTTTGAAAGGCAAATTACATAATATAATGATAGCTTGTTATATAATAAATAGGCATTATAGATTGTTTCATATACTATTCTAAAAGAATATATGCATAGTATGAAACTGGTTTTCATACTATTCATTATATTATGAACCTGATTTTTCGCATCTCCGAGAATGGTTCTGAAATTATAGATAGCCTTTTGCCGAGTTTGGGTATAAATATCAGCTTTCTTGATTTAATGTATCTTTAATGAATAATGTTCTGCATTCAATGTATTATTGGTATTTCTGTGTAAATAAATTTATTATTACTATTATTATTATTATTATTATTATTATATAATTTGATTTAGGATATTAATATAAGAATAATATAAGATTATTATGATTGATTCAATCAGTGGAACCTTTGAAGGTCTCAATGTTTCAATCAGATATTGTCAATGGACATTTGAACCGCAATCTCTTTGGATAGCTGGATTATAAACACCTCAATAGAAACACCTGCGTCTCATGTAAACAAAATATTGTAATCATGCAGGGACAATATTTTGGAATAGTAGGAGTCTTCAATTGCATACCTATAGTTTCTTGAGTGTACTATATTCAATAGACAATATCGCAAACGCCCTTTTTAAGCCTTGAACGTAAAGGCTCTTTATATTATTAGCTCTTAAACGTTTACGGTTTAGCTAGAACATTGTTGACAATATAAAAGGGCAATCGTCAAGGCAATCATTACGTCTCATTGTTTACTTTCAACTGCTGTATTTTGTAGACAATAGTTGTCTGTTGAGGCAGATTACAGACGCCATTTTAGCATATTCCATGGACATTGTGACATTTATTTAGACTCCTGTTGCATGTTAATACCTTGATTTTTGAGGCCAATATTTAAAACTTGGCAGTGAATGCCATTAACGTCTTTAGTTGCTGATAATTTGATAAATAACCAGTAATTGCCAGAGACAATATGACATTAGGGAATAGGGAGCAGAAAACAAAAACTTGATTTATAATTATGTGTGTGTTGTGGAAAATCAACTAGCAGACCACTTCTGAACTGTATTTGACATTTATTTTTTCATGAGGGACCGAAAGTCGTGATTTTTCTCCAAGCACTCCGGTTTCCGGTTTCCGCAAAGATGTAGACAGAATGGGTCAATAACAATAGGATACATATAGATATACCAGTTACATGCGTGAACAGTTCATATAATTATAAATTTATGAATTAACATCTATATGTCTACTTTTCCATGTGGGACTAGGAAACCAGAGATGTCGGAGAAAACCAATGACTTTTGGTAGACCGTTGACAATCTCTTTTCGCTTGAATGTCTTCAGTCGGGGGCGAGATTGGAACACATGACCTCGGAGAAAAGCGCTCGCCGCATTGGAAACCCTGAATAGCTGCATGAAAAAGACTGTCCCAAGAACTATGGCTAACCTCTCTTATAATCAGTTTAGACTTGAATATTTTCAAAATTATCCCACTAAGAAGCACCTGTATCATGCCGTGATGTAAAGACACCTACAATGCCTATAAAAGCAAGTGACTCGATGACGTATTAAGTGAATATCTTGACAATTCATTGAGTCAATATAATGAAACATGAGAACGATTTATGAGAAAGTTCTCCAGGTTTTTAACATGAATAATTACTAATTCTAACATTTTGGAAATATTACCAATTGCCAATCGATCTTTGTGCAGTTGCGAAGCACAAATCGGCATATATTGACTTGTTGTTGTGATGTTTGCATAAAACTGTGATTGTAGCATCCGGAATTTTGTATTCCTAATTTCCATATTAACATTGTTTTGCCCACGCATCGTCATGTCATGCTGTGTATATAATGTTTTAATTTGTCATAACTCTTTCTTAATCAATTCGTTATTCATGGCTTATCCGCCTCTCAAAATCTTTAAAACCAATATTGAAACATTTTCATTGTCCAACTTAATAGTCCTCTACACAAAAGAACAAGGCTGCTCTCTTATTCTTTAATATTTCACTTGACCTCTTTCACTCACAATATATACATGTCAGTTAACCCGAGTTGCTATCATCAATATAAATGAATGCCAAATTGCCTTGGTTTTGAGTGTCATTGCTCAGCATCACCGGCTATGCTATAGCGGACCGATTCATAAAATACCTGGCATTACTTTGCATTATTTTAAATTTTATGTATTTCCAGGCCGATAAACTATTTTTTCAACAGGGACCGCTTATTGAGGCGAAATGTAAATATTTAAGATTTACACAATGCTTAAACTTCGGTATTTCGAAGATTTAATTTTCCGAAGCGAATACATGATATTATATATCTTTATCGAGATTTTATCCATACCGCATACTGCCTACATAATGGAAATTACAAGTTAATCTAAAAAAAACGAAAATTCTGGACAAAGTCCCAAAGACGACAATTTATCTCCACCAAGTGGTTCTTCGGGGACAATCCACTGGATTGTGTGAACGAATATACGTATTTGGGATTAACTTTTCACTGTGGTGGTAACTTTAAGGTAATTCTGCAGTAATTGTTCCCGAAATGAGAATGTGCTGAAACTTCCCAGGCATGGAGTTTATGATATACTTAAAGTAAAATCACAAAAAAGTCGGGGTCACCGAACTCGTTAAGAAGATATGACAATCACAATATACCACCTTTACCCCAATATGGCGCCATCTTGACGCTCATTACGAGTAACAGCAAACTCACAACAGCCCGATATTTATTGACGTTTCTAGCGCGGATTTTCCTTTAGTAAACCTATCTTGTAATTATTTTTGAAAAACTATTGTGTTTTGAGCAAAATGAAACTACTAACGTGTACAATTCTGATCCACAAATGTCTTTCCCACATTTCTTTACATATCTTTATTTGAGAACATGCATTGATAAAGCATTTTTTTCAAGATCCAGAAATGATTTTGCTTTTAATTTCTGATATGAAATGTAAAATGCATTAAAGAAATAAATTATCAGTTAAAAAACGGGGGTCACCGATCTTTTTTAGGGAATTGTGGCATTAAAACGTGAAATACAAGTAAATAAATATACGACAGACACAGCAACCCTAGCTACACTTTTGTATGGCTTTTTTGAAAACATTGATTTTAACGTAATTCTTTGCACGAATGTAACCAAAGATGTTTTGAAGTAACATAAAATTGTCATAAAATGTTTTTTTTTTAAAAGCTACGTATAATGGATGGAATTATAAGTTATATGATGTGCGCAGTAAAAGTGCGCAATGCAAAACTGCGGAATAACCTTTAAGATTGCGATAACGATGTTATACAACAAGGCATTACGAGCTTACAATTGCCTAATGCAGAAACTTTCAAATGCAGAGAATATACCGACTATTTTATTCGCTAGTGCAGGTTCCAGTTTTTTTATGTGGTTGTGAAATCTGGGGTGTTTGTTTATTGGGTAAAATTTCTTCGTTTGAACTTTTCCAAAAGAGATTTTTCAGTGCGGTGAATAAAATGAAATCACTACAGTTGAAATCAAATCTAGCAGTATATGGTGAACAAATCTAGCAGTATATGGTGAACTAGGTAGAGTCCCTCTAATAGTACAGATCTCTACTCTAGTGACAAAGTATTGGATACGAATTGAAGCTCCGAATTATATGAATACTCTTGTAGGAGAGGCAGCGAGTTTTGATATTCGAGCGAATACTCAGGCAGTTAACTTCACAAACTAGGCTATATATTAAAACTATGTAATCTGGGTTCACTAAATGGTATATCTCTCCCACTTGAAAGTTTACATAATGTAGGTACATATTTAAAAAATAGATTATTTACTTACTTTACTCATTTTTGGAAAGATCAGATTGAAAAAAGTCGTTATAGTGGTAAATTAAGAACTCTAGTACAAGTTAAGAATAATTTTGTATTTGAGGAATACCTTCATGAAATGTGCAATGTTAAACATCGCCAAGCAATAACAAAAATGAAAATATCTGCGCACAAACTACCGGTTGAATCTGGCAGATATACTAAAACACCATACGAAGATCGGTTTTGTACCTTATGACAATCGAATGAAATTGGAGATGAATTTCACTACTTATTATCATGCTCCATGGAGCATTGTAATGCATACAAAAAATTTCAGAAACTCGAAATATTTTTTTAAACGATTTATATGGTATCAACTATCAATGGTTCTTTCCGCTTATTTGGTACAAATAATTTATTCTTATATATTTTAAATATACATGATAAATCTGTCATGAAAATAGTAGCAAAATATTTTCATGATATTCTTCTATTATATGATAATCAGGATAATCAGTGCATTACGTAAACATGCATATTATCATTCATAATATAAAAAATGTAAATGCATTCTTTATAATCTTTTATTTTATAGTTTTTATAAATATACGCTTTGTATCTTTTATTGTACCGGGTGGGGCAAAAAAAAGTACGACTGTTTGATTTACTATGACTCAAAAACTAAAAGAGCTATTACACTTAAATAAATCACCCTATATTCCGCGATGTTTAACTTAGATTTTGATATATGTCTGGTGCATTTTCATGCGATTATGACTGAGATAATTGTGTTTAAACTTACGCAAACATTTTTGGAACCGCCAATAATTAGCTGAAAAGCCCCTATTAAACTAATTCAATAACCGTTACGATTTGTTCGCGATTATTGTTTCAACGAAGTGAAGTCGAAGTTATAGAAATATTTCTTCATTCACAGACTTTTTATTTTTTGTTTTACGATGTTGGGCAATGGATGTGAACTTATAAGGCCGATTTCATTAAAAGTTTTGTTCCTAGAAGGTATCCGATACCCGTGGGATAGGTAGTCTGTATGTTCTAATGAGTCTAGAACGAGCTGTCCCATTTCACGGGCAAGATTTTTGCAATTGTGCCGGGGGACATGAATTTGCTGATGAATAGATGATTGCTTTTGAACAACAAGCGTTAACGTACTGACTATAGAGTATAACGCGTCTTAACACAAGTTGTTTTTGTATATAAAGGTATTAATATTTAATAGGCCGTTTTTAGCTTAATTCTCTCAGTTTCAAAAATGTTACTCTTGTTCAAATGCACGTATCTTTGTCAATATGGCGTGGAAATGTGCATGGCATATATCAAAATTTAAGTTAGACATCGCTGAATGCCAATAAACGTGTTTTATTGTCATTGCTCTTTTAGTTTTGATGTTATACCAATTCAAAGAGTCGTACTTTATTATTATTACTGCCATCACCCACTATATATAAAAACTAGAAGTTACTATCACAAGGAGAGTGCTGCCTCACCCCCAAGAGACCAAAGGCAGCATGCACAATTTGCTGAATAAGAGGCTGTTTATATGACCCGCTTGCCAGAACGAGATATGAGGCGGGATGGTTTCGACGTAGTGAAATAAGTCACGGTGCACAATTCAGCAAAAAAACATTATTTTCTAGAGATAGATTATAGTTAACTGTAAAAGAAAGGTTGTTCAAGCAGCAATGTTCTTGAACTACAAGATCTTCTCTACAACATTTTAGTTCTGTTAACCAGCATTTGAACTATAGTTTAGCCCAGTGATATGCCAAATTGGCAGAATTGCCTTGGTTTTGAGTGTCATTGCTCAGCATACCGCTATGCCATAAACTTCGGTACTTCTAAGATTTAATTTTCCGAAGGGAATACATGGTATTATATATCTTTATCGAGATTTTAGTAGAGTATTATAGTAGAGCAAGATATATTTATATCTTAAAATTAATTATTGCTACTCAAGTTTCACGCCTTATTCAAGACGATCTTCAGAAGATAGATAGATTATTGCCTGAAGATCGTCTTGAATAAGGCGTGAAACTTGAGTAGCAATAATTAATTTTAAGATATAAATATATCTTGCTCTACTATAATACTAGTGTTGAGCACTTTATTATCTACTACAACAAAACAAGATATATATATATATATATATATATATATATATATATATATATATATATATATATATATATATATATATATATATATATATATATATATATATATATATATATATTTCGACAACTGGTAGCTTGGTTAGAGCGCTGCACCAGAATCGCACGGCCGCATGCAGGTTCGATTCCTATAGTTGCTCCTGGTAAGAATTGAATATAATCTTCACTCGAATTTTCCATCTGCAAAAATCCTTTAACTGTTATATCTATACTTTGTAAAACTGATAGTCTTGAAGTATTCTTATAAGGCAGCAATGACTTGGAATTAATTGAATTAATTTCGGGAGATCGAGAATTAAAATGGTATACGCGCACTAAAAAAATACAAAGGTAATCACAACAGAACGTGACAGGACAAATTATTAAATCATTAAAATATAAAAATTGGCGAGCGAGTTTAACCTATGCTTTGTTTTATAATCGTTTTAAAAGAACTGGAGGATACGGTAAATTTTGCTTATGGTCATAGGGAAGATTATTCCAAAGTGCGACTCCATTATAATTGAAGACTTGGAGCACCTTTTGCCGATTTTTTTCTTGGCTTAGGAAGTGCTATAAATCTGCGCTTTCTCTGTTTCTAAGGTTACAAGTGTTATCTGTTTCATTATAACGAAAAAAACTCTTTTAGGTGTGGTCATTGAGAATTTTATACATAAGGATTGATTTTATGTAGTAGAGTCGTATTTTTATAGGGCCGGTTTCCAGTTTAGGTTTATTTTTCTTATAGCAAATCCAACGGATCGGGCATGATATATGCCTTTATAAGTACTTTTAAATACTTATATATATCTTTAAGTTGTTTTTAGCTTGTGTGACCCACCCAAGGCTAAGATTTACATGTTTATGAATATAATGTGCCATATGTATAAAACAACAGTCAAGAATGTTTTTCTGGTTCGTTGTTGATCTGTTTTGTGTTTTGTGCTTTGTGCATTATGACTATGGTTAAAAGGTTATGAAGGTCAAGTACGTGCACAGCTGTTTTGATGTTTTCTCTTGCATTGTGTGGTAAAAGCAGTGATATATACCCTAAATAGTGATGATACTTGGGGATAGCTATCTTTGAGTGACAGGAGAGAACTTGCCACCATACGAGAGGTCAATATAACGCTGATCTAAGCTGCACCTGTCGTGTTCTGTTGCCTGACAGACCATAATTATGACTTAAGAGAAAACAGATAATGCCCAATGGCAAGTACTTTATCGAGAACTGCACTCTAAAGCATCATCTAGTTGAAATTTTCCTGGTTTTGCTAATCGTGCGATGGCGAGTACAATTAGGGATAAATATAGTACAGTGATGTTTGAAAATTTTGCCAAAATTGGAACGAGCCGCCAGTTATTTAATTGTTTATGATTAGGATGACAAAATTGGATAATTCTCAATGTCAGCATCATATTCTCTCGCCAAAGCCCAGTCCTGCCAGATTTTCAACCAAAATGTGGAGCTTTTGTTCGTATTTTTGTTTAGTTCTTTTGCTTTAGGTTTCTCTATGGAAATTTCTTTTGTGTTTAAATACCTTTCCGCCATTGTATTTGTTTGGGGAAAATCATTAATTGTACTGCAGTACAATTAATGAAATAATTGTACTCCTCTCAACCAATTAGCATGCAGAAATTTTGTCATGCTAATATTAGATAAACCTAGAAATAACCCTATTTGGGTTAACTTAATATTCCTGGTTAAATTTCCTAGTTATTTTAATGTTTTTCGTACTATAGTCTAACGAACAGGCAATCCAGCTTTTAGTTTATGCCTGCAGGGGATGATGGGAAGTAAGGTATCATATTGCTGATTGTTAATTAGTGAAATCAGTGAAGAATTTTCGATATTTTGAGAAAACATCAGCGGAGTGTAATGAAGACTCGTATTTGGCAATTTTACATCTCTCAAGAGTAGAATTGCATTGCAAGTTGCAAGAAAAATTGCACCGTGTAACATGGCCTTTACTTCCCATCGTCCCCTGTACGCATAAACTAAAAGCTGGAATTGCTTATTTGGCTAGGACTTCCTGGTTAAATTAACCAGAATAAATAACCCATGGTTATTTTCCACCTACCATAGTCTGGTTATTTTAAAGCCAACGTCCTGGTAAAAAATAACCAGGGGCGCTTTCCATTTAATGTCCGCCTGACGGCTCTGACCGGTCAGACCCGAAATTTTGTCTCTGTATCAATGGAAAGATCTGGTCTATGTTTCTCAAATATCTAGCGAAAACGGACTTCATTCTAATTTTATCTAAATTTTCCGGTCAGATAGGTCCGAAGCCCAAACGTTTTGTGTTCCATTCAACAATTTGACCGTTCTGGCCTTGTTAATGAAAAGCGCCCAGATTCCTGGTAGGGTGAGATAAAATAACCAGGAAATTTAGCCAGGAATATTATCCACTATAAATAAATCACTCAAATATTTATCCCCACTATAAACAAATAGGAATAAAGTTATTTCGGTTTGGGACGGTTTCTGAGCAATATCCGTAGAATTGAAGAATTTACTTCATGCGAATGTGCAAAATTCGACCATTCATGATTTATTGGGGTGGCGGCTGAAGGGAGGTTATTGATGTCACCGAAACGCAGGAAACTATACCTGAAGAGCTTTAAAATATTCTCCTCTTAACAAGGGGCTTATTTTATGTTTTATAGTAAGTATATTTTCTTAAGTTTAATCCTAATCGTCGAATAAACTTGGACGCATGAAATTGCGTAAACAGGATGTATATTGATGTAGATGCAGCACGTTTTAGAAATCACAAGTAGAAAAAAAAATGGGATGAGAATAATGTCGCATGCACCTTAAACGTGACTATAGGGAAAGAACTTTCTGTGGTTAAAACATGACGCGTGTGAACTAAAGTTTTTAATTTAGTTCCTGTTTTTACTATAGATAAACCGAACTTTTGCTATTTTTTACATTTTTAGTATAACTAAAAATGTTGCTGTATTATTGATTGTTGTTTGAAGACGAATATCAGATCCTGAAGTACTAAAGGCAGTTTTCCACTAGGCGGAATTTTCTTTGTCTTGTGATTTCTCGGGTGGAACTAATTAGAAAAGACAAAGAGAAATTCCGCTCCGCGCGGAAAATTCCGCCTAGTGGAAAACGGCCTTAAAGCTACATCATAACTTAGAAGTTTGACGAGTATGTCCGACGACCTCCGAAAGGCGAAATTTTTACTCTTGTGCAATCGAGTGAGATCATATAAATTGATTATCGCGTATCTTGTCTATTATGACTATTAAAATAGATCGAAATAAACAAAGCAAAATCGCAGTTCACGAAACGGACATCCTTAATTCTCATTTCTCGGAGCATTTCATCGACAATCACGCCTTACGGCTGTAGAACAAATCACATTTCACGCGAACAAATATTGACCATTCACGACTCACGAAAATACCCTTTCCCACCCTCTATGTTTAGTATGTGAAAGGAAATCACGAGTATTTATAGACTTTAAACCTTTTATTTTCTGAATTTGTTTCTAAATAGAGCTATTAAAAACAGAATATTGTGTTTTGGAAGTCAACATATGGGCGAAACACCTGCTCACCCTCTATGTTTAGTATGTGAAAGGAAATCACAAGTATTTATAGACTTTAAACCTTTTATTTTCTGAATTTGTTTCTAAATAGAGCTATTAAAAACAGAATATTGTGTTTTGGAAGTCAACATATAGGCGAAACACCTGCTCAGGGATATTCGTTTAAGTTTAGAGTTGAAACTGGAATATTTTTTTGGGGGGGGGGAGGTGGATGTGGAAATGGATTTAGAAAAAAAATGGATTTAGACTCTCTTCACAGCCTTCAAACTAGAAAACAGAAATCTGACACTCCCTGCAGTCTGTTGTTGACCGAAATGGAAAATTCCTTGTAATTTAACGATACTTGTGCGTAGGATTTCCAAAAGGAGAGCTGGAAATATTGATCATGTTTCTGGGATAAGCCGATCTGTTGGATAAATATTGAAAGTCAAGTGGGATTTTATATGCACCAGATCGCTTTATTTAACAAAGAAATATCCTATTAATATGCTCATGTTGACAGCTTAGCCTTAGGGAGAATTATCTGAACTTAGCAATATATAATATTTATAGATGTTTTGCATGCATGGTTGCCGAAATAGATACATATGTGAAAATCCTGCAAATTTTATAGTATAAATGGGCTTGAATCCATGTGGTCCCGCTTGAAGGACCCCATTTATATGGTATTTGTGGAACTCATTAAGTTTTTTTGTGTTTTAAATTTGGAATTATATTTTTAATGTTCGACCTTATCATTAGACATTACTTCATTATAGTACTAATTTTAGAATAAGTTTGACTATTAATTTCCAAAAATTTGAACTTTCAACTTTTGCCTTAGAAAATTAACGCCTTCCTGACCTTGGGAAGATCATTCAGGATATCTCCACGTCTTTCAAGATGCTTCCGTTCGCAAGCCTCAGCTTTGTTTACATTTCTGTATCCAAATAATGTATATTTTCCTGCTTCTACAATTAATAACGTATGAAGGTAGCACTATCAGGCTTTGCAAGAACATATAAATTATAAAACCTAGTTGAACTGTTCCATCTGTATCATAGGCAACAGACTGCAACCATGAATTATTAATGCACCGGGCTGATTGTACGGCATCTTTCAGTATGTTTGTGAATTTCAACTTCTCTGTAATTAACATTTCTTGAATTGTAATGATGGTATGTTATAAGAATGATCCACTTGCAAATAGCATGCATGCGTGTGTGCGTACAGCGAATCTTCTATGAGTACTCAATTGTCTTTGTTGAACCATGGCCATGCAAAACACTCAAATTTGTATTTTTGCCAATCTATGACGATAACAAGTATACTCACTTGTTCAAAAACTAGTATGCTATCTTTTTGAACAAGTGTACAAAGTTGACTGCACAGACGAGCAATTTGAATGAAATTTTAGAATCTGGACGTAGCCAAGGCTTAATAAGATGCACCGATAAAAGAATATTTAAGCCCGTCATTTTTATGAATGGTCTATTGTGGTCTACAGTTTAATGGTGGTCTACATATACATGTTATGATTCAATTGCAATTTTGTATGCGTTTTTGGCCGATAGATACCTCCAACCGTGAAAACGAAGGTTTTCGAAAGCGACTTTGAAAGTGGAGGCGTTTTGGATTATATAATAGACAGCTTAAGATTTGGTAAATCTAGAACGCGGACGTGACAAAAAACACACCCTAAATTCGCAGTGTCAACAACATGGGTAAAAAATATGGATTCTTTTTGTCAACAAAGAAGGTTACTGGTGAAAAACAAATTTAAACTGGTAACAAATCTAAAAGAAAAACATAAGTAACTGTCTTTTTGTCACGTCCGCTGACAAAAAAACGCTGACATCATGAACATAATCTTGCGTTGCCGAATGTGCTTGTATTTGCGTCGTTTGCTCTGATATTACTACACTATCGAAACCACTTAAGTGGTAAATTGGTTCCTCGAGATTTGCAGGTGTGGGCTTGATTTGATGTACCACGTAATGAACCTCGTGACCGCTTTGAACCTCAACTGAGTTAGTAAACAATCTGCGATGCAATGTTTCAACTTTCAGGAGAAGATTGCTTAAATAACATTTTGATTAGTGTGAACGGTAAATCCAGAGTTCTGAAAGGCACTGTCAATGCCAAAGCATGTTTTAGATTAAAGTAAAGAAAAATAATTTAGTACAAATCTTACACCTTAGTATGCTTATCTTCAGACATTACCGGGTAAATATTTTATCATAGTCTATAAATAGGCAAACAAGCAAATCGAGGGAACAATCGCGTATTTTTTGTTGGTTCAAGAATGTTGCCGACTCACACCTTGAAATATATACTCAAAAATATTAAATTTAAAGAGCTCCAAAAATAATTTTCTTGATCATAAAACCGCCATTTCCAGTAGTAAGAGCAACGCAGATTGTTGACGAACTCCGTTGTTCAAAAGTGGTCACCAGGCGCCCAAAAAGTCCGTCACGTGGTACATAAAGTCAATCCGCACGTGCAAACCTCGAGGGACCAATTTACCAAGTTTGCGGTTTCGATAGTAATTGCTTGTGTAAAAACAACAACTTACGAAGCCAATATTATGCTTTTCACTGTCTAGGGTTATTTTTAATCGACCTCCGACATTGCAAAGGCCATACAAGCTGTATTATTAGCGACGATTTTAGTTCAGACCTCGATGAACAATACGTGAGAATTCGCCTCTTCTCTGTAGACCTTTTCCAGTTTTTAATGGAACATGCGATTGGTCTGCGAGATTACATCTGATTGATCTGCGGGAAATTGTGGTGTAATTAGCTAATAATTTTAGCAGTAAGGCCCGAGAAAAACGTTGTTCTTTTCAGATAATGCGCCGAACCTGATGCAACTCGATTCGACTGCACTATACACAATGCGACGTTGGAGCGGTGTTAAATCAAACGTCAAACTCAATATATCGCATCTATAGCGCTTCCTAATGTAAATCATGGTTTAACAAAGATATATAAAATACATTGAAATAGAGGACATATAAAATAAATTACAATAATATAATATGGATTGGGTTCGGCGCGTGAGAAGAGCGACGTTTGACTTGCTGTCGCTGCAGAGTCGCGACAAGACCTGTCGCGCCAACGTCGCTCCAATTGTCTCTTTCCTAATCCGGCACTATATTCTGCCGAAATTATAACTTAATCAAACGTCGCGCTTGTGTTGCACTTAATATAACTATTATGTTCGGCGCATGAGAAGAGCGACGTTTGATCCAGGCCTAATAGGCATAGAAATGTTGAGTCGCATTCCTGAATGTTTTGACACGAAAACAAGACATGTTTCTTTCAGGTGTGAGGACTCAGCATCCACGGTTTTGATAACAAATTTATCAACAGCGCAAACAAGTGGACTTAAAGCGTTCTATTCTAACATTTTTTGTGTCTTGTTTCTTTTTTCCTAATATCTGAATGTTTATTTGGGAATAGGCTAATATTGTAATAAGTTAAATTTATGTGTGGTATTCTGCGTATTCGGCATAATTAATAATCTCTACGGCAAGGTTTTTAATCCACTCGCACCTGATGCAGTATCGTACTCGTACTTTAGATATATTATTTTCAGAGCTCGTCTTTGAATTCTTTCAATATATTTTCATTGCCCGTATATATTCGAATACTCAGAACGTATTGCCGCACAATATGCTTATACATCCAGATTGCATGCAGGGGCTTATTGCATCATAGCGGAAATGCTTTTGTTTCTGGGATCCAAGGTTTGGGGGTCATGTATTTTTGTGCATGTATTTTTAAAACATCGTGAACAAATTGATAATTAGTTCAAAATCGTGAAAAATTGGCATGTTCTTTTAATAGTGTTGCTAGCAAAGAAATCATTATAAAATTGCTCTTCCGCGTATGGAGATACATGCAACCATATCCAAAATATTTTGATTCCGAAATTAATCTTAATATAGCAATAAATACGCGAGTTTTCTAAAATGTATCTCTACCAAAGTCGTTCTTCGCATTCTCGGAATTCTTGAACTAATCTGTAAAAATAGTTTTACAATTTAAGCTCACTTCCGATATATTTAGATACCTTATCTTGTTGTTTGTGACTCTGTTTTTATCAGGTCTGATGAATTAATGGCTTTAGCAATTTTCGCTTTTCGTTACATGTGTATAAAATGTTTGCGTTCTGTCAGTATTTAATGGGTTGGTGTAAAAGGATTTATTTAATAACGTGGGAGGCGTTGGCGAGCTAACATTATGGCGAAGAAGTCGTCACCAGAAAGCTTGCGGAGATCATGCGCTGGCAAACGTGTGCAGGTTAGATTTGGGTCTGTTTATATATGTAATATGGGCTTCGGCTGGCCGAAAAACACATCTGAGCCGTGGGATGAATTATTTCCGTGTTGATATGACGTTTTTATCCAACCGTAATATCCCGCCTCGGTGGGACGAAATTATGTATAAACACGGCGTCTTCGAAATATTTTTTTCTTATAGTTGAACGAACTGTACTACTTTAATAATGTCTGTTTCGGTCTATTGTTGTTTATTTTTTGTTTATATTTTCCAACTTTACCGTTCAATATACAGTGGCGTACCAAAAAAACCCCAAACTATTCAGTATTGAAATAACGTATTGTTAGAATTTGAATGCCTTAGCACTAAGCTGATCTTTGCAAAGATGCGTAAAATATTGACAGGGTGCATATATGAATATCACAGATCTTGACTTATTAATAAAATAAAATATCTTTGTAAAGCGCACGATTTTCTGCTCTTGGGAATTAAAGCAGCTTCTTAAACAGTTCTTTATGCATAATATTTACTTATGTCAAGCTCTTATGCACTTGTGGGTTCAGCAGAGTGCTGAGGCATTCAAATTCTAACAATACGTTATTTCAATAGTTTGGGTTTTTTTTGGGACACCCTGTAGATATCAAACCAATCGGGCACAACAACACTTTGAAATTTCATAGCATGAACCCTTTTATAGCCATTGTATATGGTTCATTGATTCTTATGAGGCCTTTCTTCTGAAGATGACTTAAATTATAGTCGAAACGCAAAGAATGAAAACGTTCACAATTTTCGGAGTGTCTATTGTTTTGTACTTTATTAAAATGTATGTACAATAGGTCAAAATCAGCAGACTGTGAAATGTCCATTTCGGTCAGGTTGGATAAAGCCTTCATGCATACGCGGGATCCCACTTGGCGGAGATCCCATAACCCTATAGCGCAAGGTGAGATCTGGCTCGTTTCTCATATAAACTCAAATTGAACTATTTGCAATTAAATGCTTGCCGATTAGCTAGGCTCATATGAGCAGGACCTTACATCGCGTTGACATAAGGAAGCGGTACAAAATTCCACGCAAAAGGCAAAATCGCGCAAATTTAAGCTGCACGTTTCCGAGCCATCTTGTCGCGTGTTTGCTTTACTAAACGGTCAGCATAACTCAGTCGGCAGACTGCACACGCAGACTGCATGCCTAGTGTAAAACGCAAAATAGGTATAAATTGCAAACTGCAATTACAGGCTTGGTATACAGGATACTCTGAACGGGTAAAATGGGAACAGTCACAGGGATTTTTTGCCTGTTTATGGACTGGGTGGGATTACTTGGGAATGACAGACATAAAAGTGGGAATTAGCCGAGAAATGAAGGCCTGAATTTGTCTATGCCAGAGATAGTGAAATTTTCAGAATTCTTGACGGTTCGATATCGAAAATGAGAAATGTCGCTATTCGAAAGGTATGGTAAACCATGCATATACCATTATATAAAGACAGTTGAAATTTTCGGAGTTACGTAACTGCGGAGCAAATGTTGATTTCAGAATTTGTCCAGAAAGTCCACGAAGACTGCATTCTGCCTTTTTCGAGTCAGTGATTTAGTTCCGCAGCGGGCTTGGCCATACCAGTCCCAAAAATGAAATTGAAAGAAACCCCAGAGCAGGTATTTCATTTACGTGTTTACTTTAAAACACAATCCCTGCGTTCATTTGCTCTCGTTAGAACTAGTTTTCCGATTAATAGATTCGAAGTCTACAAATAGAAATTTCGAGTCTAAATTTTAGACATTTATTAAACCTAACCAGGAGCAGTTGCGAATCGAAGTCCAGAATCCAGTTGTCGAGCTCTAACCACAATAGGCTGGGAAATGGAACTTTAATAAAAAATGGGATCTAGACCCCCCCCGGCTTCAGGAACATGTGTTGGTGTAAAATGCGGACTATGGAATAAAACGTACAAAACAAAGAGTCGTCAGAGCAACCGCCTTTCACCTCGATCTCAGATCGTGCGGCATCGTGGCATCGCTTCTCACAACGGACTCACACACTAGCTAGCCCTCCTAAGCATAATTTATTGCCAGAACCATTGGCATTATGTATGGGATCGTTGTTGTTGTATCTGGAAAATTCGTTCTGTGTTTACAGATGTCTGTGACTCTGACAATGCGTATAACTTATACAGCGTCGATAAATTTCATGATTTTTTTCCTAGAAGAACTGCTGACAGTATATATATATATATATTGACTTCGTCTGGATAATTCGTCTTGTGTTTATCTCATCAGTATTGTGAAGCTTGACGGATGTCCCTCTTTAGCAAGCTTCAAAGTTTCAAAGAATCAAGGTCAAATATTTCCAGCAATGAGCACACACTTCCGGATTAATATTCTATTTTCGGGCATGTTTGGACTCGAAGGAGTGCGTACTGAATATATTAAATAATTTGCAAGCTCAGCCTTATTGGATTATATTGTTATTGTTTTGTACTGCTTACTGTATTGGGCGAGTATCGGTGATTTATAGTCGGTGGATAAAGGCCACTTCTCAATGTAGGATAAAAATTGTAAGTGTTGAATATGTTTTTGAATCATATTTAGTAAGCTTTCTTCAATTTTGGCACATATGGTTAAAGGAAATTGCTGACTTTATAAATATTGTCTTGATTTCGTATATATAAACAATATTAATACACGCAGTAGCTTTAATAGGCACTTATGCCTGGCTCTAGGTTATATACTGTAGAAGTTCATATATTATGGACAGCATCTGTTCGTATATGTCGAATAATTCTGTAGTATGCATTGTCTTGCAGTAGCGATATGCGGACTTGTCCTCATGATTATGACAAATAAAAGTAAAACTAAAATGTTGCAAACTAGCGACGCGTATGGTACATATACGACTCCAGATTAATGTAGACATTGTCTTCACTTCAATCGTCACTGTATATTATTGTTGGTCAGGTTATAAAGTGTAAGATATAAATTATGGTAAATTCGTTGGGTTACGTTTGTTTTGAAGATTTTGTATTGCATAGTTCAGTCTGATATTTCGTATTTTGTATTTGTAACTTGCGTTGCACTGATGAGATATTCACAATTCGGTATTTATAAACGGTTGCTGGGTGCATCATATTATTTGTTATTCCATTTTGTTACAGTACATTCGAGTTGATTCGAGAGAATGTTCTAGAGACATTATATTGATTTAATTTAAAGCGGTTCTTTGGTCACGAATCAAACGTTTGCAAACTTTGCATAATTGTTACTTTATAGTCTTAAAAATTGGTATGCTGACGGTCGCATCAAAGACATCAAAAACCTGCATAGTTTACATGCATCTGTGTTACCCCCGTGACCCCTGAGAAATGTTCCCGCTCAGCTTGGATTCGAAACGTCTATAGTATAGTGTAAACTAGAGTCAAAAGTTGAAAATCGTTCTGAGAGATCGATTATCTGTTTTTATGGAAACAGAACTACGTTCTATCTAGATGAACTAGCTAGAATAGTGCGATCTTTGTTGGCGTCGGTTCTGTCACAAACCACGCCAGACCATTGGTTTTGTAGCACTCGATGGCAGAAGTCGAAGCAGTCCTACACGAAATGTATCATTTTGATTTTAGAATACAAGGAAAACAGCAGGAAGACTAGGTAATGTGTCACATCCGGCAATATGCGTTGTGGTTTAACGTTTTCGAAGAAAAAATGTCGTTTTGACAAACAGTTGGAACGTGACTAAGGAGTCTAAGCTATCCATATTATACATAATTCATAAACAGTCAGCTGTGGTGTGAAGAATAATACAACTACCTGAAAAGTTTAGCAAAACTTCGACGTCTCGAGCGAACGCGTAAGGCCCTTCGTCGGGAAGTTAGTAGTTGGCTAGTTGTGGTAAACAAATGCACATTTAGCTGATTTAGCCTGCGTAGCTATAGTGCGGTGACTACAAAAGGCGGAATGACTCTGCAGTATGGCATGCGGAATGAAAAATTACATCAAGCACAGTGTAAATAAACCGCTTTTTTCTAATAACGTGGGCTCAATTTTTTGGTAACCCCGAGAGCAGGCGCGGGCGGCCCAATGCTATGCGTGCTAAAAATATAAACAACTATATATCCTGGGTTCTGTGCCGGCGAAATTTATAATTTTATACCGCTCTATTTCAAGATTTTTACAACGATGTCGATGTAAATTTCAGCTTAATGGCCTACGTTTGTTTATACCCAATTCACAACTTTAGAACTTAGTAGAAGAAAACAAAGGTAACTAAGCTCTAGAATTATCTACATGAGTGAATAACTCCTATCGGTTACTTTTGTTCTATTCTATGCCTCTGCTCTGTAAACTGGCAGTAGAACAACAGTAACTGGGCATGTGAATTATCTAAAGTTTTGAATTGGGTGCCAAATTTGTCTATTACGTCTCGAAAAAACTTGGTAGGCCAACTTTTCTGTCATTTAAACCTCTTGCCAAATGGCTGGGTGGCTGGGTTTCTTGGCAGCGAAACAAGCGCGAACAGTGAAAGATGACTTTTCACATGACATATGTTACATCATCATACAGTACAATGGATATTATTATTTAGAAAAAAGTAGGTCAAAACATCGGTCAAAACTAGCATGGCCTACAACTTTTGAAAATAATTGTAGGCCAGAAAAAAATCTTAACTCGCATCCTGCTAAGCTATCGAACTCTTTCTTTGCTTCAAAGTAACAGAACATTAGTGAGACGTTTCGTCAGAGCTCTTTCTTGAATTCGTGTTTGAACTTGTCTATCAAGGTCGCTCTTGCGTAATTGTGACGTAATGCCTCCTGGTACGTGTGAGATTATTTCCTGCTCTCGACGTTTTCGTGGTTATATTTAGAGCTTCTTGTTATTATCGATGCTATTGTCTATGGTCGCTGATGTGTTTCGTGTATATGTGGCTAGCTTCGATGTAGTATTCCTGTGAGTTTGCCAAAGAGAGGTCGAACCGATGGTTTCAAATTTGAAATGCTATTCTCGGCAACGCTATAGGCATAGCAATAGCTGGCCTCGTCACACAAATACTGTAAAACTGACATACTAGACGGAATATAAATTCTGCGTATTTCGGTGTTGTCTGCACACGTTCCGAGTTTGATCGTAAGTAATTATTGATGATTATACTTTGTAATATTTTTATGGTTAAAACTGTAAATTCGTTTTGGGCAAGCCATAATAAGCTATTAAGTATTTTACTGGTTTGTCGCAACCGTCCGTGGTGATCGACTACCGAGTCGTGCAGGTCATCGATTTGAAACAGTCTGGGATTTATGAAGGAGATTATCTTTTCTTCTTCATATGCTGTATGCAAATCATTCTTCGTTGCAAGGATATGTTAATACGACAATATTTTTTGCGTTGGCGACACTATAGTCTTTCAAGTATAGTCTTGCGAGTAGGCCTTCAAGGAATTGTTAATATAGGGTTAATCTTGAACTGTCTGTGTGCCAGTGTAGGTAGTGCCAATAATATTAACAAGCTTTTGGGATGCAACCACCAGAAAAATATAAGGAGAATTTCGACGCTTCGAGCGAAGGTCGATCCTTATATTTTTCAGGTAATTGCATCCCTGCCAATGAAAGCTTGTTAATCATATAGGGTCAACTTCTCAATTTCCTTCGAGATGTAAATTTCATATCTTGAGAAATAAATTGTATGCATGGTATTCTCGCCGTAATATATAAAAATCGGTGATATTAGTCTCAGAAGGTTTTTATCGTCTCCGGAATATTAATGTCTACGTTCTATAGAGTATGTTCTTTTGCCATAACATTGTCATTGTATATGCCATGTATTGATTATGAACATCAATTACACCAACATTGAATGCTTTTTATGTGCAATTGGTTGCAATTTCGAGCAGATTCTAGCTGTATTTCGACACAAGTTTCGATCAAAATATATTTCCATCATGGTCGCTATGGTTGCAATTCTCACGGCTCATCAACGCACTTGCCCAAGGACAAATAATTCAGGTTGCTGTGCAAATAAACGTGTATTTAATTATGTTTAAGCGTGCTCGTGATTTTTAACTGCATGGGCCTGTTGATATGTACTTTGCCCTCGGCCTAAATTGCTTTGCCGTTGTTCATACGGCTACGTGTTCATGATTCAGGCGCAAGTTATAGATGCACGTCTTTGACTGCATGTGTATGATCGAGTTCTATATTGCGCTGAAATATTATTAAACAATCTTAACCGGAACTTCAAACCATATACGTAAACAGGCTAAAGCAATTCATTCTAGTCGATTCATGAATTCAATGTTCACAGCGCGGCCTAAGCCGGCTTAGCGAAGACGAAGACGAATTCGTGTAATTTGGTACAATATATTTTTCAATTGTGTCATGTACTCATTACGTATGACCGTTTTATTAACTATGGTCTAGAAAGCTCGCTTATTTCACCAAAAGAGCGCCATCTCGTGCAACTATCAAACTTTGACGGGAAAATTTTGAAGCGAAGGTGTGCAGTCAGACGGAAAGTGAGATGTGTAAACAAGCCTCTTCAATCATTGACAGCGGTCCATATATGTTTTCATTTGTTCACTCAGCCAATAAGCAGCCTAGGCTCTATAATGTCTTTGCCTCAAAAGTTGAAATTATAGTCTGCGAGCAAGCTGTACTTTTAAGAACGACTGTAGTATAAAACTCTGTGTAGTTTTATAAACCCGACTGTAGTCTTATAGACCAACTGTGTTCACAGCAAATCTTTGAACTTGGACTGCATGACGTGTCGACCCCCCTTTAAGTATACAAAGGGTTCCGAAAAAAATGCAATCGGTATTTTCCTGATTTTTACACAGCTAATTGTTATTAGGCACCGAAATGTTAATCTAAGAGATGGATTTTGACACTGAGATTATTAAAGTTGGTCTAGTAGAACTAAAGTTATGGCTGTTTAAAGTGATTTGTCATAAAACCAATTAATACTTAAAAACAGCTGGTGCATGATTTCAGTGGTCGATTGGGTGAACTAGACTATACCAGACTTTATTTCTACTTGACCAGTTTTAATAATCTTCAATCAAAAACCATCTCTTGGTCTTAGATTAAATTCATTGGTGCCCGCTATAATTAACTGTGTAAAAGTATGAAACATAGCTATTGCGTTTTGCACACCCTGTATAGGAAACATGTTTACATTCCTCAGTCTGAAAAGTATAAGTAGATGTTTCCACCGAAGGTCAACCGTGAGAAGAGCTAGTAGAAATTAGCATAGGTCGCCGGTTTTCACTTTGCGTCATCGCCGCCATGTTGGATAAATTTTACAGATTTTGCAAATTTACATTGCAAACTTCATTAACATGACGCAAATTTGTTTTTCTTTTGAAACCCAGGGGTTGGTTGCAAACCACCCATGTTGCATTTAATCCTTCCGACAAGGCTGGAAATATTGGAATCCTGCTAGTCCTGAGATCACAAAAACTTTTATAACATAAACTAGCCATAAACTGATTGTTTAGAACTTGAACCAAATTACATTTACACGAATGACTTAACCTAGAGATTTATAGTGAAGGCTACATTATTTGGCATTGTATATTATATAGATCTCTTGTTTTTGTTTTAATTTTGAAAGCTGCAATTTGTTTAGGGAGTCAAATTGTTTAAAGTGAAAACCTAACCTATATAAAATGAATAAGTTACAGAAATAAAATATTGCTAAAATTTATCGTGATTGTTTTGGATTAGGGATATTTTTGATTTTGTCTGTGGGCCCACCTTGAAGGGCGCTTCGTGTGCCAATTTTTTATCAGCTCAGTTGAATGACGTGATCGTGGTATACTCCTACATAAATAAATATACAGCCTAACCTTGACTGCTTGATAGTTCAGCCATCATTATCTAACACTAGCGATTTTAAGAGGCTATATAGGGTCAGCGAAAAATCAACCCCTCCCTAAACTCATTAATTAACGCAAACACTAGCAGGAAGTCGTATATTATATAAGAAGAGTTTCCTGGTCCTGTACGCGCACTATTTCACTAATTCGTGGCCCAACGCGTTTATGATGCTCCTTTAGTGACCATGTTCGCTGATCACGATATAATATTCTGCGACTGCCATTTTGCGTTGTTTATGCAAATTTGTCTTTTAATTTGAAAAAATATTTCGACAAAGACGTTTTACATGGATGACCTTGTCAGCATTAATTCTTTTGATTTTAGGTGGAAGTTGATGTTGGCAAGAATCCAGCCATTGTTGTAACCTATGGACCAATAGCTTTGCGAGAATATATCCATCCATACGCACAAAAAGAGAAAGTGAATATTCAAGACGCACTGTATTCATATGTTGACGTCGAGTTAGATTTCAAGCGCAAATATCCTCAACAAGCAGACGATGAATTAAAAAATGTGGATGAAGTCGCATCTCGTATCCTTTCAGTAAAAGCGTAATTAACAGTTTTAACTGAAATTACTGTTATAGTGAATTATTTTATTGTTGATAAAATACCTATTTATATATAGGGCTTGTTTCGACAGCATGTCTGTCTTATGAACGATTAAAAGTCTGGTTGTTTGAAATCCGGTTAGCGTAGTAGATTAGTAGAAAATTTCTAAGCAAATTTCCAGATAGCTCGTTAACTTGAAAATATTTTTGGATCAACAAGTTTTATTTTCTGACGTTTTAAAGTGAATGCACAAACCAAAATAGTGGGATTTAACCCAGGATTAACACTTATCAAGCTTCGATTATACTATCAAAAAATCACTACTATATAATGCAATGAACTAATGTATATATCATAGTCTTTCTCATCTAGTCTCGCATAACATAACTAGCAAATCGTGAGCAAAATCAACACAATTACGAATCGTTTCCTTTGCTGCCGAAATTAATCTCGTGTATGACATCATATATCCGGTAATTTTGATAGTGAAAAAGTTAATCAAGGTCACATTACATTTCTCAGAATGATCCAAATTTTACTCCTACCAAATATCTTATTTGGTGTTGGTGGAACTCATGATAAAGGAATTTGAATCAATCAAGCCTTGGCCACATTTGACTGGGGCTTGACAAAAACGTTTTACATCAGTGGACGATAAACCTTACAGTCGTGCTTGCCTAAAAATACTCGGGAAGGATAGTTATAGCCTGCGTAGCAGGCGCTATTTAGGAATAGTGCCTGCTACGCAGGCTATATATAGGATACCTATAGGTTTTGAATTTGTTGTTCGAATCGTGAACAGATCAAATTTAAAATTTCGAAACCTTTTATTAATGAAAGGTTTTAGTACTCGGGCTCGTATATTGTCTCCTGCTGTGTCCCATAATTTGTCTTGAAAACAAGATATTGAGCTTATTTGATGTATCAACTTTGCCGAAAAATCATGGCTTTTCGTGCACTGATTAGTCAGGCAATATAGCCAACAAATTCAGTCAGTTTCGAAATCTGTGATAAAAACTGAAAGTAGTTAGTTTTACTTGCAAAATGTGCAAAGTATTTTCTATTGTTTGTAGCCAATAGGCATTTCACTGTGTTTATGTCAAGTTTGAAGTGTCTATTTTATTGTTCTCATTGTATGAGCAATTATAATTTTCAGACTTGCATGGGCTTGTCTACCTTACTGACAGAATCTCTTAAGGCTTGTCATACGTCTATTGCTGTATAGAATTTGACGCCTTAACTGCTGGTTAGATCTAGGAATTGAGCTTGGTTCAGAGAAGTCGCAAGGCCTACAGTTCTGTCGTGTTCTACTGGACGTCATGCAACAAATGCCACCAGATGGTACGTTGACGCATTTTATGTGTTTTTAAATTTTAACATTCAATTCATTGTGACTTGAATGCATGAAACACAATAAATCATTTACTTTCTCATTTGAATGATATAAAAATTGAATACAAGTTTACATATGTCAGAATCAACATTTCTTTGAGTGGGTGTTTGCCATGCACGCATTATCGATGAAGCCTCGTGTTCTCCTTTTCAGGCACAATGCAAGTGATTCAATCACAATATTCTCATTTTCCAAGGTAAGACATCATCACTGTGTTAATGCCCGTTTACAGGCCCTTCTTCATGTGGTTAGTAAAGAAAGGGCCTTTAAGGGAAGAAGAGTTTTTAAACCTTTTGGGTAGATCAAGAAAACCAAAGGGGGCTACGGTGGCGCGCAGTCGTCAGACGATTCTCGCTACGGTGTGAAAAGAGTCTGTCACTGACGTTCTGCCGAAAGTCATTGGTTTTCTCTTGGCGCTAATATCACAATAGACAAATTTGGCTGATGTTGTTTACATCGTTGCCGGTACCAAATTCACAACTTTAAAAAACTCGCATGCCTAGTTACGATTGTTCTAGTTTACAGAAGCGTTGAATAGAACTAGGTAACTAAGCATTGCTCATATCGTATAAGATCTAGTTTACAGAAGCGTTGAATAGAACTAGGTAACTAAGCATTGCTCGTATCGTATAAGAGTTACTCACTCATGTAGCTCATTATAATGCGTATTACAATTATATATAATTGTAGATAATTATATTGTTCTATCCTTTGCTTCTGTAATCAAGTACAATACCAACTAGGCATGTGAATTATCTAAAGATGTGAATTGGGTATAAACAAACGTCAGCCAAATGTGCCTGTTGTTCTAAAGATAAAATAGTCTGGACTAAGTAGGTAGCTAATATTATAAGTAAGCGTAATACTTGATGTAATCGGTCAATGAAAAGCCGAATAATAATCTAATGTAATTTGTAATACTCTGCATGATACTCTCTTTTTAGCACGACACCGTTACAAGAAGACACTATAGTCCGCGTTCAAGGTTTAACTCCAAATACCACCGAGTTTAAATTGGCAAGATTCTTTACAGGTCTCAATATTGAAAGGTCAGTGTTACATTGCATCTATATTATTCCTTATATTATTTTTACTGGAAGAACAAAAAAGGGAACTAAATGTAGCCGTGGGCAAACTGGACAACATTGTTGTGGAAATACTTGAAAATTTCCATGATTTTGTGAATTTTTGGAGAGAACATTTGCTTACCAGAAATCAAATGCGTTACCCAACAAATACTCAAGTCTCATATTCAATAATTAAACACTCATTAAATATTTATTTCAGTCAACACAAATACTCCGTCCCAGCGTTGAAATAGCGCTGTCAATTCACATGCGTGCGCGCGCATTAGAAACTAATGCAAGATTTCTTACACTTGAGCACAGATTAAATAATACATACAGATGTGAAAGTCATTTTCTCGCGCCACGCAGAGCGTTCTGGCAAGTGTCATTGCTTACATTTTCAGGTAAAAGTATAGGGAAAACGGTTAGAAAAAGGTTAAAAATTCATTTTTAAAAGAATTGGCGCTCTTTATCCTCATTTTAAGACACAAACTGTCGATAATAAGACAGCTTTTATTTCGTTCTGGCAAGTGTTATTCAGATAAAAGTACTGGGAAAACGTTGTTCGATAGCCAAAAAACATTTTTAGAGCATTTGGTTCTTTTTGTTCTCATTTTCCGACACAGATTATCAGTAGTAACAGTAAATGGTCTTTTTTGTCTATTAAAAAGTACAGTTGAACTTTGACTTGTGTCCGCCATATTTTGATGCTTCAAAGCTGTTCATTTCAGTTAAGCTAATTTTTTTATTTTTAAGCTATTTTTTCCTAGTTAATAATTTGTTTAACACATGAGTTGTGTCTAGCCAAATATAGATGTCATTTTTTCGTTGTTTGTTTTTCTTATTATTCTATACAATCCTTTCTAAGTACATTTAAATTAACCCTGACCTTTATTTGAATGAAATTATCATGACAAGTGAAAACAAGTTTTGAGCTCACAAAATATAAAATATGATTAAGTTCTTTGTATGTTTGCATGGCGATAAAATATAATGGTTTTGTTTGTGGAAACACCACGTAAATCTATTTACGTGGTGTTTCCACAAACAAAACCATTAAAATATTATTAACCTACAGGGTTCGGTTGTAGATGGTGATTTTTTCTCATCATTGTGAAAATGCTGCATGAAACTACAGATATGGTTCCCACAATTACATGTAAACAACGTCAGGCATTCCTCTTTTGAGTCCCCAACTTGATTGCAATTTTTCGCATTACCTTTGCAAATATGAAAAAAACTTCCTTGCAAACCCCTTGAGGGAATTAGCAATGTTCCTATAAAAGCCAATCAGATCTTCCTCAATGACCAAAAAAAACAACGAAAATATTTTTTTTAAATCCCGCAAAGCTTTTACAACTATTACGGGAGCTGAAATACAAATTGTTTTAAAAATATTTTCTTTGTTTTTTTAAAAAAGAGTTCCTTTGTTTTGATTGTTTGAAAAACATTTTCGTTGTTACACGCTTTTAGTAATTCCATTCATTAGAAATAGCTTTAAAGAATACCTTTACACACTGTTAAACAAATCTTTGTGGCTTTCTTCGTGTTAGCCCGGCGCACACTAGAGCTATGTGCTTAGCAAAATGTAATTCGTGACCAATTGCGTAAGGAGAAAGCTCTCGTGTGCGGTGCACTTTTGTAAGTTTTTCGTCACTCGTGACGCGTAAGACAAATATCCAACGTGTTGAATATTTTTTATCACGAATGAACATTTCCTCCACGTGTGCGCGCTCGAAAAGCTATCACCTTTCATTGTAGATCGAATAGGCGTGCGTTAATAAAACATAAGACAAAAGGAAAATAATTATGAGGAATATTCATATGTCGCTACTCAAGATCACATTCTTCATTAATTATTTTCCTTTTGTATTATGTTTTATTAACGCACGCCTATTCGATCTACAATGAAAGGTGATAACTTTTCGAGCGCGCACACGTGGAGGAAATGTTCATTCGTGACAAAAAATATTCGACACGTTGGATATTTGTCTTAAGATAGATAGATAGAGACTTTATTTAAAGAGGGTGACACTTTATAGTACGAAGTACTAATGAACTTGTGGCCTTCATAAAATTTACAAAAATTAGGGAGTATACCTATTGTCTATTTACAACATTTATATATATATATATATATAATATATATATATATATATATTACGACAAAGAGATGGCTACGTATCGAAGAATTTATTAAAGATGACTAAATATATATATATATATATATAAGTTTACTTAATTAAAAAGGTTAAATTACATGAGCTATATATGACATTACGTTTATATAAAAGAGAACATTAGCTAAATTACAATTATATATTACTTAAATTTGAAATCAGGAAAAGATGTAAATTGTTTAGGTTCACTCTGGTGCGTACGGAAGCAATTATATAATAAGTATTTAAAACAGTTAATGGAGCTAGCAGAACGGAAACTTAAAGGTAATTTGTTCCAGAGGCCTATAGCGGTTATAGAAAAAGTTCTTCCTGCTTCTGTAGCTCTATTGTATTTCGGAGTTACTAAACTTAGATCAGCACTGCGAGTGTTCCTCGAATGTTGTTGGCTATTTAAATGTAATAGTTTAAGTACTCCGGAGTAGCATTAATAGTACGCTTGCATGTAGATCATAATACAAGGCTCGTTTACACGGGCGATTTTTGCTGCGATTTTAGGTGCGATTTTCTCCTTTTGGTGGATGCGAAGAAGAGGATGAGTTATGAATGTTCTAGGTTATTGAATCTCATAACAACATCATTAAGTAATCTACTCCTTCACATCCTCCAAAAGGAGAAAATCGCAGCAAAAATCGCCCGTGTAAACTAGCCTTTAGCGTCACGAGTGACGAAAAACTTACAAAAGTGCACCGCATACTAGAGTTAACAGTTTTCTCCTTACGCAATCACGAATGACATTTTGCTAAGCACATAGCTGTAGTGTGCGCCGGGCTTAAGGCGAAGTCGCAGTTTCGTTTAGTACGCTGAAACATTTTCTCGTGAAACCATTTTGTTTTTATCTGGGGGTGAATGGTGCAAGGATATTTGGAGTTCATTGAAAAGCACTATCCATCGCATCTTGATAGACTATGACTCGGGAGGTGGTCTGGAAACTAAGAAATGTTTGTTATATGTTTTTGTCTGAGTTTATGTTAATTTGTGTACGGTTACAGTCCCTATTGGACGGTTGCTTAATTATACATAATCATTGTATTTTCGTTTAAGTAATTAAGCAACCGTCCAATAGGGACAGCTGAGATGAAACGTGCATGCAGCCACGATGAAGTACTATTTATAAAACGAACAGGAGTGTTTTATAAAAAACGACCCATCTGATGAGTTCATAGTAGGAAACGGCCCATCTGATGAGTTCATAATGGCCAAGTAATTTTAAAAATAAACATATCTAAGCCGAGAAAATCAAAGTTAAAGGGAAATGGCAATATATTTTTTTATTTTTCCATTTGAAAGAACAATTAAAACTTCTTTTACCGATTCTTCATATCCCGCTTAGTTTTTGAAATATTTTCACTTGAAGTAATGAGATGTCAGCCATCTTGGATAATTTTTTTATCTCATTAACGGTAGTTTTGGTGACGTCACAACAGGGATTAATCATATAAAAGTATTCGTTGCTGACCAAATATTGATTGGTAGACGTTTTAAAGGTTTCAAGTGATCTTGATATTTCCAAGCGCATACAGAGTATAATTTTGAGTGCAAAATGCTTAGTGGTTGTCTAGATAAAAATATTGCGTGACCCCTGTTGTGACGTAACATGCATATCTACAAAAAGCCAAGATGGCGGACATTTCATTTCTTTCGATTAAAATATTTGTAGAAGTAAGCAAGATATGAAAAAACGGTAAAAGAGTTTTCTATATGGTTTTAAATGTTCTTTCAAACGAGAAAATAAAAAAATGTATTGCCATTTCCCTTTAAAGTTTATATAAATGAACATGATTTTTTATCACACCGAAAACTATCGACACGCTAGTGATTTCCTTGGTCTTTTCCTCATGAATTATTAATGAGTTTTTAAATAACATTTCCTGAAGTTGAGACAAAGGATTTGTGCACGGTGAGGTAAAACTCGACATCAAACAAAGGTCTTCTATTTTGTGGCTCTGAAGTTTGGCTAGTTTCCCGGGATTCAAGACCATCATGCATGGCTTAATGACTATGCCCGAGTATATTATGCTAATAATAATAATGCTAATACCAGTCAACGGCCAAATCTAGGAAGGCTTGATCACAGCAATCGGCCTGAAGCTGTTGTGATTTCGTGTTATTTTTATGCATTCTTGTATATAAAATTATTGTTATTTAATTGTAAAGCTTGTAAAATTAAAAAAGCTGTCACGGGTATTTTCACAACACTAGCTGGCGGCGACCTTCTTAATCCATTCATCCATACAATGAATTCACAGGTTTTAAATTAAAAAGATGCTGTCTTGCCTTAAAGAGATCGTATACGCATTCTAGTAGCTATGAATTTCTGGTAGCCATGAATTTCTGGTAGCCATGAATTTCTGATAGCCATGAATTTCTGATAGCCATGAATTTCTGGTAGCCATGAACAAGACGGGAATCATAACTGTATGGACGGGAATACAATGAATTCACAGGTTTTAAATTAAAAAGATGCTGTCTTGCCTTAAAGAAATCGTATACGCATTCTAGTAGCTATGAATTTCTGGTAGCCATGAATTTCTGGTAGCCATGAATTTCTGATAGCCATGAATTTCTGGTAGCCATGAACAAGACGGGAATCATAACTGTATGGACGGGAATCATAACTGTATGGTCTGTATCATTAAAATTATTGCCCAACATGATGCATATAAAAAGTCATGGACGAAACGTTAGTTCTTATAGAGTAAATATTTTAAACTTTAATTTTGTGATGGCTTACTTAATTACCGGCATTAGGCTGCATGGGCATTGATTTTCATCATACGATTTTTGCTGCATGCCCATTTTGCCCGTAATCATCTCATGTTCGCCTTTAGATCAGAGCCTGAAAAATATCACCGGCAAAAAAGGTACACGCACCAAACAGCCTACAAATATATCGAAATTCAAAATATTTATTTTAAATCCTGCTTGAAAAGATCCCGGCGGCTTTTAGCGCTCTGAGATAAATCGCACTTCCAAGCATGATGCGTGTGCAATCGCACGCCATTCCCAAGGTAGTCTTGAAAGTGTGATAAAGTTTAGAACAAGTATTTGAAAACTGTTTGTTTATTCTTAAAAAACTTGTTATTTCATATTGTATAATCTCTCCTATCGAGTATTGTACACTCTCATGCGCTTTCTCGAATTCTCAACCTGCGGTAGTCTATCTCCTGTCGTTGGTGAAAATCACCTGGACAGGCAGTTATTTCGTACCATGTTGATACGTCTGTTTAATAATACTGTAAATGCCCTTGGCCATGACCTGTATTCTTGCCAAGTTTATAAAATAGACACAACAATTTACAGTAAGTCAATTGCTGATAACATTTGAAACAATTCATGGTCCCTAAAAGTACTGGATTTTGATAACGTAAGCCGCAACTGATCTTAATTATTTCGCGTGTCGAATTTTTATGTTGAATTTTTCAGGCGCCGGGATTCTATTTTCGTTGGTAAATTGAGACGCAAGCCAAAAATAGGCTCTCTGTGACTGATGAATTTCAAACAAAAGCGATAATGCCAATACTGCAATATAAAGAACAAACAACTTTGCGGAAAATTCTGAACAGTAAACGTGATATTATCCAGACAAAAATGTTCAGCTTGTTTTGCTGCAAATAGTGTTTTGTATAAATACGGCATATCATGGCTCAATGACGTTCCTTGTTTTCTCAGGCAAAGTCTGCAGCCGAAATATCATGTTCATAATTACAGCTCAATCTCGGCGAAAACAATATTCGTTGGCAGGCAGGCTGGCTAATGATATTTTAATTACGTATTAGGCTAAGTTTCGCTTTATATTGACTGTTCGTGCAATGCGTGTTTGATGTGACAGTTCCAAGAGCATTTTATTTCGGGCTGCATTCGTTTGACGAAGGTTGCCAAATTCGGAAGACCTATACGCCTATAACTAGGAGGAAATCCATGCATATTTTGTAAGTATACGACGTTTAATATCGCGTTTAATGGTTCAGTTGTCCCTTATCTTGCTTTGAATGAATACAATGCAATGATTTCTGTGCTTCATTCACTTGTGTGCGGACAATATATAATCTGTAATTTGGCTAGCCATGTTGGCTCTATACCTTACATGCATGCGTATCTTGAACAAGTATAGCTATGCATACATGGTGTACGGTTTGCCGGCAGGGAATCATTTGGATGTTTACAATTAGTTACGGCTTGTGATTCAGCAAAATCCATGCAGTGTACTTATCGTTTTCTTGGTATGCAATATATAGTATAACTTGAATATGAGAGAAAATGTAAACAGGCGTGATTATTTTGTTAATCTATATTCCAATTCCTTTAATCGTCCTTGCTTTTCGTCTGGTAACTAGTTACTTGATCATTGTGCGCAACGGAGTCTAAATTTCTTATTGTACTGTAAATGCATAAAAATAATTCCGCCTTCTAAACGCGCCCTTTCATGTACAAGACGACCTTCAGATTGGTATAGTAGCTTATAATTAAAGCCGCACATGAGAGCTCTTGGCTGGTGGCCGTTTGCTCAGCAACAATTTCTCGTGTGGCCTGCATGAATTTTGCTAAGAATTTTACCTCGGATTCCGCGGAATGTATATAGTGAGACAAAGACCTATCGTCATTGCTATTTGAGGATGACTTGCTAAATCATTTATACCAAGAGCAGCTTGGCTGAGCTATTTTAACGAACATATATAGTAATACAAAATAGTCGTACTTGAATACGTAGGCAATAATTCTTCTTATTTAGTTAAATAGTCATAAACAGAATTATAGCTAATATAAGTTTATATTCTCTAAATTTGTTGTAAATTTTTAATATTTTTTAATCTGTTATACAAAAGTGGTAAAAAAATCTACTATACTATTACAACTGCTACTACTGCAACAACTACTGCAACAACTACTGCTACTACTACAACAACAACTACTGCTACCACTACAACAACAACTACTGCTACCACTACAACAACAACTACTGCTACTACTACAACTACTGCTACTACAACTACTGCTACTACAACTACCACTGCTACTACAACTATACTACTGCTACTACTACTGCTACTACAACTACAACTGCTACTACAACTACTTACTACTTTAGCTCAGCCGAGAGCTCTCGTGTGCGGCAGACTTCAGCGGCATTGAACACTTTGAGACTGATAACCCACCAGTATAATATATCATGCTATTGAGCATTCCGACATCACGAATTGGTGGGATGCAACTACCGCTGAAAAATACAAGGAGAACTTGGACGTGTCGAGCGAAAGCCCTTCGTCGGGACATATAGTGGCATCTCCGAAGTTTTCATACTACATTATATAGGCCGTTTTACTTGAATTCATGCATGAAACATAGGATTTCTCTGTCTGCTTAAAGCTGATCGGGGTTGTTTGATATTTTTGGTAGTAATTGCTTTATTCGCACGACCTAAAATTACAGGTGTTGCTAAAGTAATACAAAGAATTTTTTAAAAATAAACCCAAAAGTACCTAAAACCCTTAATCGCTAATTATCTAAACCCTAAAAAATAAAAAAGTATTTGGTTTTCTATACTACCATACAAAGATTAACGTAGTTACAAATAACAGTGAACATAGATTAGAAATTACATATATTTATATAGGCTATATATTTGGTATAAAATGTTCAATTTTTGTATTATATGCAGTTGGCTGTTTATACAATTTCCTCATAGTCGCATGTGAGAACATTGCTTGCAGTTTCACTCTACGAAACACCGCAGCTTTCTTCCGGGTGCTACGCTCCACAGCTCTCTTCCGGTACTTCAGTTATTAAAGGTTAGTGTCAGGGTCATGCATTGCGGGCTTTTGTTATTGTTTACATTTTACTCAAATACAACAAATAGCGATATTAAAAAATACCTTGTTTGGTATATTTCTGAGTAAGAATCAGACAAAAAGAGGAAGGATTATAAAAGGATGGTTTAAATATATGACGGATTTTAAACACTTTCCAGATCATCTAAAAATGGCCGCCAGCAGGAGTTTGAGCCCGCGAATTCCTGGTGTGACACTCCAAAGGCTCATTTACACGGGCGATTTTTGCTGCGATAGTAATTTATTGATTGATTGATTTTTAAAATCGTAATTTGCAGTTACAATAAAAACAACTGAATCATATACAATGTACAGTAATGAATAACCTAATAATATGTACATAACAGGTATTGGCAAGCATCACTTCCTGTCAAATATGGCAAGCATCACTTCTTTCACTTCTGCTATATGGCAAGCATCACTTCCGGTCAAATGGTGGACTGTGATTGACTGAGAAAGCACTTTCAGCGGAAAATAATGATTTTCCTGTTATGGACCAGAGGTCCATTACGTAGAAACAAATGCACGTATTTTAAAACAAAACAACAAAACTAATTGAAAATTTGAAAATTATAATTTAATTTGTTATTAATAAGACATTAAAAAGACCTCGGTCCGATATTTCTCTGTACAGACCTCGCGTTCGTTAGTTAATAAAATTAAATTAGATATGTGATTATACATCACAATTAAAAATAATTAGATTACTGTTGAAGACTATTATGAATGAGTTCTTATACCGATCAGTTCGAATTCGAGGTATAGAGAAATTACTACATCGTCTTAAGGAATGCAAACAAACTTTTTCCTCAGGAAGAAATGAATGTAATTAGTATGATCTTTGTTTTGGGCTTCTTCAAAGAATTTGAGGCAGGCAGCTGTTCTACGATCAAACAATGGACGGCCAACTTCGAGGTTTTAATAGCGTCTTCATAAGAGAGGTCCTTTTGGAGGATGTGAAGGAGTGGATGAATTGTAAATGTTCCAGGTTATGAAATCTCATAAGTAATCTACTCCTTCAGATCCTCCAAAAGGAGAAAATCGCAACTAAAATCGCAGCAAAAATCGGTTCGTTGCAGAAATTAGCTGAATTTATATTAGAAGACGGATTTTCGTCTAAGACGGGAAACTCTCGTGTGAAGTATCATTTTCGTCTGGTATGAATATGAACGAAAACCATCGAACGGATAAACACGAAAACAATAGAAGAGCCTCCATCCCAGTCTCCTTTCACCGTTACGAGCAGAAACCCGTCTTGATTTATTCATCTGCTATACATTTAAGACGAGTTTCCTGTCCAAAACAGAAACTCATCTAACTTCCCCACCGTTCAGACGGGAAAGTTAGACGCGGAAAAGTTGAAACGGCAAACCGGTCGTCTTAGACGAGTTTCCCGTCCCAAACGGAAATCCGTCTTCTAGTATGAATTCAGCTATTGGGACGATTCCGGTAACAATGTAAACATGGCCTAAGTATGGTCAAATTAATAGTAACCAGATTCCTGGTTACATTAATTTTCGTCTTTGATATACAGGGTGTCCCAAAAAAGTACACCTTTTGAAATTTTCCTTTTGTAATCATTTGAATGCCTGAGCATTAAGCTGAACCCTGCACGGAAGCGTCAAATACAGGGTGTATTGAAAACGAGACCTTAAAAAACAACTCTATTCTTGTTAAGTACAAGATTTTCTACTCCTGGGAATTTAATTAAAAGATCTTCTAATGTTATAAAAGGAGAGTGACTACACAAAAATTGTCAAGTTACTAATCAGTCACAAAAAATAGTTCAACTGACCACGGAGTGAAGAGTCTTTAGCGTGTTATAGCCGCAGTGCAAACCGCTTTTCGAGCAAGGTTTCTTTCTTTCATCGGAATCCTATAGAGCGTTTGCACTCATTCCCCAGGGACCAACTTAAGAAAAGCCATGGCGGCCATGTTGTTGTTCCAGACAAAAGAGTCTAATTAAAATTCTTTTGGATTGGAACACCAACATGGGGGCTGTGACCTCAAGTTTAAAGGTATACTTTTTTCGGGATACCCTGTATGGTGGGCTGAATTAATTTTATGCACCGTTGCATGTCTGTGGTTTCTTAGCGTTTCCAAATTTCATTCATTTAATGCAATTACCCTCACTGATCACACTGAATGATCGAATTTTTTAAATATTCTTTTGTGAACACACATGCAAATTGCAGCATGATTGTACTATTACAACATAAAGCATTTTGAGTAATCGCTTTTCATGTACATTACTTTTTAAATATAATGGTTTTAGTCTAATTCAAGCGTTTGTGGCAGAAGACTTTCTTATATGTATAGGTGGGTTTCGGTAACTGGGACAGAATTGTAGCGCGTGGTGGTCAACGCTAAGGGCTGATTCATGGGATGAATTATTTTTGTGTTCCATGATTGTTTTTATCCCACATTAATATCCCACCTCAGTGGGACGAGATTGTGTAAACATGGCGTTTTCAAAATATTTTTTGTTGCAATGAACTGCAACTTGTATTACTACTTTAAATGAATAGTGTCTGTTTATAGGTCTTTTGATGTTTACTTTTTGTTTGTATTTTCCAACTATGCCGTTCAATACTTATTATGGGTCAAAATCGGCAATAATATCCCATCCTGGTCAGGTGGTTCTGATGAAAAATTTCAAGCCTTGATGCGGAAAATTTTATCCCAATTGACTGAGATCTTCCCTAGCACAAAGTGAGATCTCATCTAGTCAGACTGCCTCTTATATATATTGACCTTGTGTCTGGTGGCAAATATTTGTTATGGAAGCAGTTAGCATATTTGCTTTCCCTTAAAGTTTCATTTCCAAACATTTGATGTTGATCACCATATGTCGCAGAATACAAACTGAATTATTTTCAACATTTTCCTTAAAGTGTTCTTTTTTCTATACATTTCAGTGGTGGTATTGTGTTGTGTATGTCAGCAACCGGTCGCCCGTTTGCATGTGAAGCGTTGGTTAGATTTACGAACAAAGAACAGAGAGACCTGGCTTTAAAACGCAACGGGATGAAGTTTGGCACAAGGAGCATTGAGGTTTGTACCTGTTTTGTAATTGTTAGTCATGCATATTAGATCGATCCACATGGCATCAGGATTCACATCTGCCACCCGACAACATCAAAAACCACAGACAGCAATAAATTCCGAAAAAAATGAATTTCTGTATTTTTGTACAAAATCTTAATGGTTATGCCGCGAAAAATTTGAGACCATCCTTTCTTCAATCCATAGAAATAATAGATATAGAATGCGCTCCACTTTTTCTCATGCGTGCCCTTTCAAATCCGCCATATTGAATTTGACTCGGAATGAGAATTACAAAGTATAAACAAAGCTAAGACTAAGACTATGTGCACACGGTAACGTTTTCGAGCGTTTTCATTTGCGTTTTCACGCTAAAACGGATGCAAACACTATCAATTTACGACAGAAGTTGTAGTTTAGTTAATATATTGGAGATATTTTCCTTTGGGCCGTGCGAATACGGCGTCAAAACGATTTTACGGACAAAAACGTTTTTGAAAACGCTGCAAAACGACGCCCGTGTGCACATAGCCTAAGCTTTCAACGTTGGAACGTTTTGTCTTGCTGTCTAAATTAACGTGGTCGTTGTTGTCGCACCCTCTACGGTGATGTCGATATATCACATCAATCAGTTGACTGATAGCTGTATTTAATTTTCTAGATAACTAAGGCATCGGTTCAAGAGTATTCAAGAGTCATAAACCAAGGTATTACTTGAATTTCTTTTTTCTTATTGAAGACGAAAACATGTTTTCCACGTGACAAGTCTCAGGCCTTAAAATATCTTTTGCAGAGCCCGTCTGACAAAATGTCCGATGACTGTGAGGTTTATAGGTCGGAAAACATTTCCAGTTCACCTTTTATATATGTTACTCTGATTCTCCATTTAACATACGAACCTTCTAGCCCTGGACTAGGGTACATTTTGATTTACGTCGGACAAAGCTACAGTTCGATCGGACACCAATACACTCGGGTCGGACAAACAATAAACCTCAGTTTCACTTAAGTCGGACAGAATGTTCCGTGGTTTCCTCATTACGTCGGACAATTTCACGAATGGGTTGGACAATGTCCGTAACCGACCGATATTTTAAGTCTGCAAGTCTATATATTTATAACCTGAGTACCAGCTTTCTTTATTAACCTTTGCTATGTTTAGGCTAATCAGGTATCTGATAAGGTAAACGGCTTCGTACAACCGACTCCTTTTAGCCTTAATTTTGCTAAACCGTCGTTTGTGCATGTTGTTTTCAGATCAAGTAAATGGCCATGGTTTACCTCAAGGTCTGCATCATTTTCTACATCTTGCTGGCACTGACTCGGTGATTGTGAGAATGCGAGGGTTGCCATACAACACCAAGCCGTCAGAAATTGTAAGTTAAGTTTGTTATTTGTTTTTTTATGATATAGGTGCTTTCCAAACCCTGTAAAGACTCTAGTATAAATAGTCATTACTTGTGACTCAGATGTAATGTTTTGTTAGTAGAGGCAATTTTTCAAGTCATGTGAGTTCTAGCACATTTTAAAAATAACGTTTTCTAAAACAAGTGTTCTTCTACAATAATTAGTCAATTAGTTTCCAGCTGCCTATTCCGATTCACCTCCCTCATCACGTTCTATCTCTTATTATCATTTTCTTTTCATTGATATCCCTTTATCCCCAGCTCCATAATGTCCCTGATCGGCTTATTGCATGTTCACATCAGACCGGCGCATATTTTTTTCTTTTTACATGTCCATACCATCCTACTTCTCTAATCTTGTACGCATTGTCCACCACCCCACATCTTCTGTTCTCTTCATTCCATGATGTTTCTGACTGGCTCTCCTTCATCTCTTCTTATTTCGTGCCCATACCACTTCAGCTTTGCATTTCTCAACTTCTCTGCAATGTCTACCACCCTACGGTATACATCTTCTGATCATTTTATTCCTTGATGTTTCTGACTAGCTCCCCCTCATCCCCCCCCCCCCACTAATTATTACGTGCCCATATTTTCCTACACTCCTGACTTAAGGCTAATTTCCACTCAGGAAAATTATCCGTGGATTGGAACGGACAAGAAAACTTTTGGCACTTTCTTCATCTTCTTGTACAATATTGTCTAGTTTTTTATGTGCCAAATAAAAGTTGTTAAATTAAAAATTTAAAAATTAAAATTAAAAAATATCTCAGACTTTTCCCCTCATCTTCTCTGCAATGTTTACCTCCTCAACGTCTTTTGATTTCTTTATTCTTTGCCTTGTCCAGCGAAAATCCAGAGATGCATCTCAAAATCCCCATCGTAGTTATTCTGAGAACTATCCACTGTTTTCATTGCGTCGCCAAGTTCTGTGACAAATATTCATTTTATACTGCAATTCCTCTTAGGTAACATTTTTTGGTGAAGAGTCGCCTGTATTTCATGACCAACAAGGAATTTTATTCGTTTACCATCCCGATGGACGACCAACTGGCGACGCTTTTGTCTTATTTGAAAATGCGGAACATGGTAAACTTGCTTTAACGAAACATCGGCAAACTATTGGAAAACGATATGTAGAACTATTTCAAATGAACAGACACGAAGTTATACAAGTATTTACAAGACACGCGCTACCAAGTAGTGCAGTTTCATTTACTGCCTTTAGAGGCATGCGACCGGCCGGTCCTGAACCACTGAACTTGATGCAAACTAATGCATATTTATCAAACGTGAGGAACATTATTCGGTTACGAGGACTGCCTTATTCAGCTTCGGTACAAGATATTCTAGATTTCTTGGACGAGTTTGCAAAGTATGTTTCTCAAGCTGGAGTCCACATGGTCTATAATTATCAGGTGAGAAAATTGTTGCTTGAATACAGTGTTGGAGAGCTGAAAGCTTTTTGAAACAATAGTTATTACGATAGATAAATGGAAACGAAAACTCATTGGAGTCATTTAAAGTGCTCATGAATCGAAATTTCACATATTTTTTGTGACTGCATTGTTATTAAAGAAAATTCAAAATGACTAGTTAAAGCTGGAGTAATACGAGCAACAAAATCTGATTTCTACGCATGTTAATTGAAAATGTTTATACACATAATTACAAATCACGAGGCAACATGTGTCGACATTTCTACTTAACATGCGTTGAAATCAGATTTTGTTGCAAGTTGCAGCAATTTTCTTATACTTTGCCATGCTATCTTAGCGACTTAGCTTGTCTTTTTTTTTTAGATATTTAGTGATTTTTTATATGCAAGTTCTTTTACTATGACGCACATTGCATAATAACTTACTGAAAAGAACATCGAGTGTAATTGTGAATTTTAATTGTGTGTAATTTTATTAGGCCAGGCCAACAGGAGATGCCTTTATTGAAATGAAATCAGCAGATAATGCTCAAAAAGCTTCAGAATCTCTTCACAAGAAACACATTGGTGAACGTTACATAGAGGTATTTCAATGCTCATCATCCGACATGACATTGATGCTAATGAATGGAATCTCCAGTCACCGACATCACAACACATGGATAAATACCCCTTATTCACCACGTACACCCCCACATGTACCTTCAACATTCACTTACCCCCCAGTATCCACACCACCAAATGTCCCACATTCCTCAGCTTCACCCCTCACGATGATTAGTGTACCTTCGTCACCCACATTATCACCCAGGGTATATATGACGTCACCAGGGTATATGAGCTACCCGTCACAGTCGTACAACGTGTTTAATTTCTCATATCCCACACCCAGCGTGGCAGTGGAGGGTAATATGCCACATACACCACCAGTCATATCGCCTGCTGCTTATGATAATTCGGCAGTGTTCTTTCCCAGCCCAAATTATCAAGTAAGTACAAACTTTATTAAGCCATTTCGAGTCTCATCACTCATTTCGAGTCTAATCAGATCAACTGAGATCGATCACCCAGAGTTTGATGATATGATTTTGAAATAAGATCGGAAGACATATCTCGAACTCGTGTCTATATAGTCTTATTTTAATCCACAAGTTTTGACCCACGAGCTTTAACCACAAGTTCATGTATAAGCCAATTCAAAAAAGGTTGTCCGTTGCAAACCTTAAACCTTAAACTCTAAGCACGTAAAGCTCAATGGAAGCACAAATTTCAAGCTTTATAGTTGAATATTGCAGCTATTTGTGAATGAATTCTTCTTGTAAGGAGATATTTACCATGTCTCTAAGAAATGTCTCCATATATGATTTCTAAACTGATTAAATGATGCTCCCATTATGCTTTGCACGCTTAGAGTTTAAGGTTTAAGGCCCGGTCACACCACACAACGATAACGATACGATATAAATTGTAAACACGCGATAATTGGGAAAAAAATTGTGTTAGTGTCCACACCACAACGAAAATGATAAAATTATCGTTTGACGAACGATTTTAAAATCGTTCACCCGAGCGATTTTTTTCAGTCGGACGATAACGATAAATTTTTGACCAGTCAGCGCGCGTATACAACTTATCGTTATCGTTGTGTAGTGTGACCTGGGCTTTAGAGTTTAAGGGTTGCAAAGGACAACCTTTTTCGAATTAGCTGTATATACTAAGGTGAGACCTGCAGTGTAAGAATCTCGCTCGATATAATGGAACTATAAACCTTTGACCTTCTGTTAGGTGCCCAATGATTACGCGATGACGCAAATGGATCCTGTATACCTCCCTATCAATCCATACATAACACCGTCTAATGGCTACTATCCCTCAACACCCAACACACAAGGATCACCGTACATTGAAACGTATTCGGCATAAAACAAGACGTCCCGTTTCCCAGGTATTAACAGAAGAAAAACAGAGTATTCTTATAAAAAAAGTAAATTTATTATTATATTTAAATTATATACAAAGTAATTTACGATGCAGCGAACTACAAAATATTGATATTATACTTTTTACATGTGGACTTTAAGAAGGTTTTGTTTATAAGAGAGACGCGATTAAGGATAGTCAATATGACATCCTTTTACACGCGTCAAATTTTAGAATTAGCAATTGAGCTTTTCATGAATTTCATCCGTAGCGATTCCCCAAGGTTAGAGCCTCGTTACTAAATGCCCAACACCTTTTCAACATGATATGTCAGAAAATAGTGTACCATTTTATCTCGTTCTTTTGTCAGTAAAATTATGGCTTGGTTCAGACGTCGCATTTTGCATCTGTCGAACATTATATTCAAGAGAGAGAGCTACAATTTCCGCGAGCTACAATCATGGAAATTATTAAACTGACTGTGACGTACCTTGTCTTACTATTTTGTAAAGCCATTCTATTTTTAGTTAATACAAACTTCCTTGATCGCTGGAAATAGTAACCCCCACCCACTCTCCCCAGTACAATGGTTCAAAACATGATTATTGAATGACAAGTCAACATTGTAAAGGGGGAGGGGGGGAAATCTTGGAAATTTTCATTAGTCTACAAATTAATTTCCACTAGATTGTACATGCAAAATTCGACGCCCTTTCAGACATCGAATTTTGCATGTACTGAATTCAATTCGGCTTGGGCGTTGCCTGGAATGATATAAAGCTTGAGACGTATAAAAATCTCGTTTATAAAGATGATTAAGGTTAAAATAGACAAAATTTTTAAAAAATTACTAAGAACATACGCAGATCGTTCAAAGAACAACCCTCAGAGGAACGTATGAACACATGTGCTTCGCAAGGATGATTTGTACTGTATTACAAACCACTGCAATAGTACCGTGTGGTACTTAACTCCGAAATTTAAGAAAGTAGCAAGAATATTTAAGCCTAAATTTTTCGGAAAATAGAAATATCTAAAGATTAATTTGTCTTTTTCCGAAGTGCCAACATGTGACATTTCAATACCAGTAACATTAGGCCACATAAAAAAATTACTTGTTTAGCGTCCCCGCCCGACCTGATAAAAGTCCCCGACCTCCAATTATTTTTTTTTTTTTAATCTGTCCGAGTTTAGTGCAAAAACTCTCTATAAAAAAGACCGTTTTACTTGAAAAAATGGTGATTTTATTCTTCTGGGAACTATGTAATACGTTTACACAAAGTTTCCTTCCCAGAATATGCCTGTTCGCAGCTAAAGTGTTCGCGCGTGACCGCCAAACGGTAATTTTCTGTTTTATTAAAAACATGAACGGTATCAAAAAACATGAACGGATTTTGAAAGAATTAAAGTGAGTTTTGACTGTGGTAAAATACTGGATTTCCTGCATTTAGCAGAATTTTGTGTTGCATTTTACGAAAAAAAACAAACAAAAAAACCCGCCCGCCCGACCTAGAAAAATTAAAATGGGTGGACGCTAAACAAGTAAATTTTTTTATGTGGCCTTACGTGAAGTCTTTAAAGCTACGTCCAACCGAATTAAATTAATGAGTCTGAAACCTCGTCGCAGTTTGCTCCCATTATACGACCATGCACACCCATCGAATTTAACGTTACGATCGACCATAATCAGAAACGTCTAATTTAATTGTTTCAGATATCGAATTTTGCATGTAGCATAATGGACCATTTGCATTTTTTACTAAATTTTGACCTAAACAAGTCTAGACAAAAATTTTATCACAGCTTGAAAGAGCATCACAAAATTAGTAATAATATTCCAAAGTTTCGTCGCGAAATGTTGTAAAATGCGGATAATATAGCCTTGCGAAGTTTGCCGTTTTTCGGTCATTTTGTATTACAAACGGGAAATTGACAGCCCCAAAGGCTGTCAATTTCCCCCGCGTAATGCAAAATGACTGAAAAACGGCAAACGTCGCAAGGCTGTATTATCCGTATTTTACATCATTTCGCAACGAAACTTTGGAATATTACTAATTTTGTGATGCTCTTTCAAGCTGTGATGAAATTTTTGTCTAGACTTGTTTAGATCAAAATTTAGTCTATAATGTAAATGGTCCATTCAAGCTATTAAATTCGACATGTACAAAATGCGACGTTTGAAACAGGCCTTAGACACAATTCCTCGTACATCTTACAATGTTGTACTGGCTTCATTTTTGCGCCAGCGAACTATCCAGAGTAGTGTTGAGATCACTGGGCTATACACTGACCTTACCTGGAGGAAGTGCTCTTATCTTCCGCCAATCAAAAACGTGTCTCTAGAAACATGGTGGATTTTGTCGAGCACTTCCTCCTAATTAGTGTGGCTAAGTGGGCCTATATCACAATTCAACACGATTCAAGATGATGTCGGTATTGATGAAAAGGTCAATTGCCTAAAATACACCGAATTCGCGATACAAAGAAATCCACATGCTTTTGCAATCGAGAGATATCGTTGGCAAAATGTCCAAGAAAGAATGAACGATGGGTTTTGACGAGGAGAATTAATGTTTGCCAACTTTATTTCGCCTTGCATGTAACTTGTGTACAGTTTATTCTTGTTACATATAGCATGTGTATAGCTAAGTTTCCTTCCATATACGTGTAGAATATATCACGACATCATAGTAGAGAAATTTTAACATACATTTTAGGAATAGTCAAATATATTTTGTAATGTTTGTTCATGTGCATCTTCCATTGCTGCCGAGCGTCAAGTTATCATTCATTTCAATGTTGATCTTATTCTTCCAGTAAGATAGGAGGCAAGGTTTGGCCAGCTGGTCCATGGAAATGAAACCTGTAGAAAAAGACAATAGTTTGGGTTTATGCATAATAAAACGTAAAGCCTGCTGATCATTCAGAATAAAAGCAAGGTTTGGTCACAAGTCGATTAAACCACTCTTCTGAATTAAGTTATTTTTGTCTTTTCGCTTATATTTTAAAGGCACAATTCAGCCTTTCGAATGATGGTTTTTAAGGCGCATTTCAGTCCTTTTAATTGAAAAAACTAACTAGGAAAATCAATTACTAGTAAGCATAATTCAAGATCAGCAAACTTAATGTTTTTAACATTCTAAAACATTTTTTATTGTTAAAAACATTGAGTTTACTTATCTTGAATTATGCATAATTGAATTATGCATAATTGTTGAAGGCTGAACAGTGCTTTAAATAAAATACACCTTCACTATGGGGGCAAAATATTTTGCACAGGGCATTCAAAATTATTTTAATGAATAAGCGTGTGTGGTGAGAAATTGGGCGGCTGAAAGAATAATTTTACAAATATGGGATAAGCATGATAACATTTCAAGTGTGTACACTGTGGCTACCGCCACGAAAATAGAATCTGCAGTACAAGCATGGATTTGGGCATCCTCGTACCCAGGATTTGGGCAACAAATAAAAAGCAAGGTAAAAAGCATTACCTAAATGCCCCTGTAGCTGGTGTTTCTTCAAGGTTAAACTCTGCCACTGGAACACCTCGGTCGGCAAGACTTGGTGCAAACCCTGCCGCTGGATAAACCACAGAAGATGTTCCGATCTTAAAAATAAAATTATGTCTCGGAGCTCTGAACAGAAATGATTAAAAAGTTTTTTCTTCTCTTACTTTTACTGAAAGAGAGAAGGGACGTAGCAAAACAATACGATATTTCCCGTAGGTGGATAAAGGAGCAAACATTGTTTCCTAACTAATGTTTCCCAAAGGTGGACAAACCAACAAACATTCTTTCCTAAAGGCGAGCAAACCACTAGGAAACATTTATTCCCAGCCATGTTTCGTTTTATTTATATAATGGGTGTGGAGCTGGAAATTTCGTCAAGATTTTTAATTTTATTTGAAATTTGCATAATGGTTAAAGAAACAAATAATGCATAAACGCTATTAGTACAAAAATTCTACGTACACGACGTATTCAGAGACGGTACACACATGCACGCCGCGCCTCTGGCCCGTGGGCGGATGGCGCATATGCTAATTACGGAATTTACGTTGGCACTATGACGTCATACCGACACGTTTCCCTATTATTCCCGCTTCTGCCTGTTATTCCCGGTTTCGAAAAAAACACCCTATTATTCTAAAAGAAATTCCGACATAATGTGCGTGTCCCTACGCACCAATGACCAATCCATGTATAATAACAAAGAGTCCTTGTGGAACTAACCAGTAAACACATATCACATGCTTCCAGTACTTCGTCTGTCTTTTCTAACACTTTATATTCAAGCGCTTCACCAAACCACACCACATGTGGACGCACTAGTGAGTCGCACCCCGGTTGGCTACACCTAAAAGTTAGCATATTACAACGGTTACAAAAGAAGAGGACATGCTTTGAAATGCACGCTATCTTAGAACAAGAAGCGAAGTAATAATTATATAGTACCTTGCGATGTTTGTGATGTTACTCTGAGTGCATACCCACACCGGACAAGCTTGAAAAATATGCCTGGCCACGGTGGGAATCGAACCTGCGACCTTTGGCCACCGTGGCCAGGCATATTTTTCAAGCTTGTCCGGTGTGGATATACACTCAGAGTAACATCACAAACATCATATTCATCTGAGTACATAACATCAACACAGAAAAAATCATAGTACCTTGGGAGTTCCTCAACAGGGATTTTAGCATCAACAGCATCAAGCTGAGGCTCCCTGAACAGAAAAGAGAATGTTCTATACTTCTATAATAATTATTTTAATTGATTGCAAATTTGTAGCTCTCGTACAAACGTCGTTCAGAGTTCAGACCTGCCAACCCCAGAGTGAAAAACCGTGAGATTTTAGAAATTTCCCAGGTTTTCTTATGGATTAAATGTATCAGTTCCTCATTTTACGTACATTTAGCTCAGATTTTAAAAATCATGAATGTCTCTGCTAAACATATGTACTGGGACTGCAGTGTTTAGTATAAGTTTGGGAACAAAATTCCCGCCATCCCGACCAATTTTCACTTGAAATCCCGTTATCCCGCCATGCCTCATCCCAATTTCCCGTTGCCGCCTTTTTTCTGATACTGCCCAAAGTAGTCATGATTTGGAAGTAGACAATGGATAGCGAGATTTTGAAAGAACGTGTTAACACGAAGAATACAATATCATGTAGTCTAAAAATAAAAACTGCTTCTAAATCTTATTAAACCGCAATCAATGTAATCATACATGTAGATGAGGGATGATGACATTGATGAGACTGAAGACGGACAAATTTTCAATAACTATCGCTAAAAACAGTAAAGTTGAGCATGGACCCTTCATTTTTATGTCAAATTTATCGACTGTAGTTTCTATGTTTGCTTCTATCTACTTGCATAACCTTTCTCTGTTTTTTTATTTTGTTTGCATATTTTGGCGCATTTCAACAATATGGCTCCATTTTTCAGCAACTGAACAACAACAATAGGTTGCAATAGGATACACTAGGGATAGACTAGGATACTGGTAGACACTAATAGGCAGAGATTTGAACCTGCGACCTTAGAGGTGAAAGGCAAGTGCGCTAACCACTTCGTCAATATAATTCGCCGATAACAGAGAATCAAGGGGGATAGGTGGAGCAATAGAAGGATAATTTTAATATAGAAAGAATGAAATTTTTAAAAACAATTGACAATAAATTAAACTAAAATTCGGCTGCAAGTTTTGTTGATATATGATATATATCTCGTATCCCGCTAAATCATAGCTTACTTTCCCGCATCTCGCCTTGATTTTTTTGTTAGTCCCGCTTCCCGCGATGATATTGAATCCCGTTTCCCGACGCACATTCTTCTTAAAATCCCGAATACCGCTCGAAATTATGGCCCATCCCGCAAAACCGGTACAGGCCCCTCTGTCATGATCATTTCATTGGACACTGAGCGCAATGTTTCTACAAAACAAGTGAAAACAAGGGTTCAGGGTTGTCTCAAAAATTGTGAGATTTAAAGACTTTGTCGTGAGAAACCGCGAGTCTCACGACCAAACCACGACTGTTGGCAGGTCTGGAAGCGTCAGGTAGTTTTATTTATTTCTGAAGGCTATGGCCAGACTTGGGATTTTGGAGTCCTGAGAGAAATTAGATTGAAGATTTTCAATTTTTCCACGGGGCAGTGTCAAGTGTTTAATATCTGTTATTTGAGACTTGCAATATATTATACAGTCAATTAATTTTTGCATACATAATTACCATTAATTTTCATTTTTCCCATTTTTTTTGCGCACTTTTGAGGAGGAACGAAACGGTCAGAAATTATTTTTAACGAAAGGGATGCAACTACGATGCAGCGTCAGTAATATACAGTATTATAATATAGCATTTGTAAATTCTGAACGCTGATTGGCTAAGAGCCGTGTTGATATAACTCAATGTCAACACGGGAAATTTTCCGCCGCTTGTAAACACGGAAATTTTTCTTACCCTTCGGGCTTTTGACATTGCTATATTATAAAAAAAATTATAAAACATTTTTTCCGTATTGATATATAGTTTTATTATTTATTTAAAAAATTCCTGGTTTCTGATTGGCTAACAGCCAACTGTGAAATTGTCATATCAACTCGGATTTTTCACATTCATATTAGCAAAATGACGTCAAAGAGTCAATATGAAAAAAATTTGGACGCGTTTGCGCCATATTACTATTGACTCGCTGACGCCATTGATATGACGCGACGACGGCTGCCAAAGGACTAAGGAATTGTTTTATTCTTAATACAAATAAAATACAAATGTTTGTTTTGAACTTTTAAAATAAATAATAAAACAATTATTGAATTCGGTTTTCGCACAATATGAAGAATTATCAAGCCCTCAGTTTGCCGTTATCAACCTCAGCCTTCGGCTTCGGTTGATAACGGCAAACTTCGGGCTTGATAATTCTTCATACCGTGTTCAACCTCATTCAATAATTGTTAAATATCAACACTCGTGGAAGTTGGGAAAACTCGAAATTGTATGAAAACACTCCACCCTTCGGGCGTCGTGTTTCCATACAATTTCGAGTTTTCCCAATTCCACGAGTGTTGATATAACTGTATATCAACACGGAAAATGTTTTATATTTGTTAAATGTAATACTACCTAATAATGTATCATGCATAAGAAAACTCTTCATTTGAAAGTATTAAAAGCACCAGGAAAAGTAAGCTGTATTCAAAAGAGTGGGGCCAGGAGGGGAATGACAATTAGTGTCACAAAAAAATAAATAAGGTAAAAACAGAAGATATGTTTCATTATCCCATCTAGACACACTGATGATTCAGGATAAAAGCAACATTTGGTCACCAGCTTATTTTGAAAGCCCTGTTGCATGTAGGGGGAATGTGGTGGCTGGGGGGGGGGCTCCAACTTCACTGTTAAACAAATTTCTGCAAAGAATTTTTAAAATATTGTCCTAGATACCCTTTTCCTGCTAATGCTGGAACGATAGGACTTTGTCTATTTTCTTCAATTTTTCCACACTTTACACAACGGGTCTTGAACAGAGACCCTAAAAATCCACACAATATTTCAGGATACTGAAAGTATGTGTTTGTTTCAAAGCAAAATCACCCAACAGGGTCGGACTGAGCTACACAGTCAGTGGCGCCGCCAGCTTGATAATTGGGGGGGGGGGGGAAATATTCATATATTTGTGTTCACAGACCATAAAAACAATCGATTTCAAAAGAAGTTAATAATGCAGAACATGGAGATATGAACCCCCCCCCCCCCCGCCAATTATCAAGCTGGCAGTGCCACCGTACACAGTCAACTTGTTGAGCTCTAACTGCAAGATAGAGCTTATCAAGGGGAGAGTGCTGGCATTCAATGGGTTAAACCAAACTATCTGTCAAGTGAGTGTTTCTGAGTGTTAACCCCTTAAAAACTGCAGTGCACCCACCAGTTTATTGCATGCTAATGTGTCTGTTAAATTAACCCATTCAATCAGCGGCAATGTGCACCTTGTCATATTTCTACTCTGTCTAATGCCAGACAATTTTACTTCTCAAAGGGATATTTACACCCAAACTATATACCGATGTATCTGTTAACCCATTAAGCAGACCTGCCAACTCTCCCAACATAGCCAGGAGTTTCCCTGTAGAGGAAATTTAGTGTTTAAATAAGAAATCTCCCTATATACCAGTCGCTAAGGTTGGCAGGTCTGCATTAAGCTAACCTGCGATCAGGCCTATCAATAAATAAATAGGCCTGATACAAATCTTAACAAAAGTCCATGCTGTTACAACCGTATTACGGTTGTAAATCTGATTGGTTTATTAGACAAAATATTTTTTAATCTGTAATTTGATTGGTTGGTGCTAATTAGATTATACTATTGTTGTTGATATATTTTATAGTGATCACAACTATAATTAGATTGTTATTGTCGTTGTATGAAATTTAAATTTCTCCTGCGACATTTTGATTGGATACTAAACTTAAACTTTGCTGTGGGCGGAAAGCGATCGGATTAAGGTTTGTGTCAGGCTATTATTTGTAAAATAGAGCCTGATACTCAGGTTAGCATTAAGCAGCAATGTGACCAAATGCCCATCCGTTTATCATTTTACTCTGTCTAACACCAGATGATTTTACTTGTCAAAGGGAGAGTGCTGTTACTTAATTTAACTCTTTAAGTGGCAATGTACCCTGATGTGCCCTACTTTAGTATTGTTTACTATATATGTCTAACGCCAGACGATTTTACTCGTCAAGTGGAGAGTGCTGCCACTCAATGGGTTAACCAAACAAACTGCCCATGCATCCTGCCCATGCATCCCCATCTCTTAACCCTTTAAGTGCCAATGCATCCTGATGCGCCCTACTTTAGCATTTTACGAGCTGTCTAATGCCAGACGATTTTACCCGTCAAGTGGAGAGTACTGCCACTCGATGGGTTAATTTATACTATCAAAATGCATGTTACCATGTAATTCAATAACATTTTTTGACCCCGCTGTTTGATGTAAACCATCGACATTTTGTGTAATGACATGAACTTCTCTGCCTTCCTTAACCATGCGTTTCTCAAACTCAGCAATTGCATGGTGTGCATCATTAGGCTTCTTCGTTAAAACAACCTCCCGTCTGTAGCTATAAAACTCCCAAACCAACGAGGGGTTGGTGTTGAATGCGTCCAGGGTGGCTAGTTCAGTAGCCTTATATTTACGCCATAACCCTCCAGCACCCCGGAATGTTGGTATGCCGCTTTCTGCACTGCACCCAGCACCAGTCAGGAACACAACATTTCTGGTTTTTGATAATAATGATTTGAACTCGGCACTGTCACTTTTGCTGCCGTGAAAACTCATTGTTAGCAGTTTCTGGAAAGGTTTTATTAACGCATTCTTCCGAATATGAAAAATATGCATCACACGAACGATTACATTGAATTCAACATCAGATCAATGATGTAATTGCTAAAACAATCAAAATTTTTGTTTTTGAAATCAACAATTTTTTATTATATTTGTGACACAAATATCAAGTGGAAGCACTACCACAAGGAAATTTCAAATTCGAGGAGAATTCACGTCGTCTTGGAGGATGAAATCCTCTAAATATTAAAAAAATAAAATAAAAAACGAATGAAGGATCCAGTATTTATTAGTTATTATTATGATCATGAAACATTTTGTATTAAATCGGCGAAATTCGTATTCGAATATGGCCGGGTATTATTATTATTATATTTATGTCATTTATTCAAAAGCATGACCTATTTACAGGTATTGCTGGAATGGTAATAAGTATAGGAGCTAAGATTAACGTATATGTAGCTATTGCTAATGTACTAATAGTTATGGTAAGAAAACGAAATTTTTGAAATTTCCCGATCAATGGTCCCAATCAATGGTCCCAATCATAGATATAGGAGATCTCGTATGGTCCCAATCAATGGTCCCGTTCAAATATGGTCCCGATCAGTGAGTCGAAGCAAGATGGCCGGTCATTTCTCAGGTAAAATTTGAACAAATAAATGAAATTGCTTAATTTTTGTGTGTTTATTGACATTATATATCTCACGGTTGTAGTAAACGTGTACCATGATGTGATAGCTATATGTTTTTGACAGATATAATGGTACAAGTGTTTTACTTTGCTTGGAAAACCTGGCTTGTTCGATCTGCACTGTGAACAGGGTTCGTACGGGTCCTGGAAAACCTGGAAAGTCATGGAATTTCAATATTCCAAAATCCAGGCGTGGAAATCCTGGACAATCAATTTTAGTCGTGGAAAGTCATGGAAAATTGAAATTTTACATAACATTAAGAAAGTATTTTACTTGTTTCAATTTACCAGTCATAACAATAATATGAATTGTTATATAACGGATTTTTGCAAAAGCGAAGTGAATTTTGTTCTTTTATTATATCTATTATCGTTAAAATATTAACGAATTTCAGAAATTCCAGACTTCCACGTCATGGATTTTGAAAAAAATGGTCATGGGAAGTCATGGAAAAGTCATGGAATTTTAAATGGGAGACAGTGCACGAACGCTGTGTGAAATATCAGACCTCTGTTTTTTGCATGGACCTCGCTCCTTAGTCGCTCAGTCCATACTAAATAACCTTGGTCTGATATTTCCCAGTACAGACCTCGCGTTCGGTCAAGAAGCTATTATAGTCTGACAGATAGAAGGAAAAAACTTACGTTATTGTATCGATCAATTCGAAACTTCACCATCCCCCCCCCCGGGCATACCCCGGGAATTTGACTTCAAGTCTTCTCCAGGGAGTAGGGAATTTGACGTTCCAGGTCTTCCATGTGGTGGGGCATTTGATAACGGGGTGGGGAATTTGAACCGGAAGTCTTAAAATTTTGCCCGTTTTCGCGTGCTTCTTGCATGCACAGAAAATACTTGGCATTGGCGGCAAATACAGTTTTCTCAGATTTCGAGGGAAACGGCCTCAATTTTGTGAAAAACTGGCTCAAAGAAACGGGCATGGAAAGGTATCCAAACTTTTTACGTGAATTTCGCTATCTTGTCGAAAAACATTTCCGTATATTTTGTACTTGTATTTACTGTTTCATAATTTTCATATGAAGGTGGGGCATTTAAACGCTTAATTTCTTGTTACAGTGGGGCATTTGAAGACATTTTTTGCATAGGGGGTGGAGAATTTGATCAGTCAAATTTCAAAAAGTTCAAATTCCCGGGGTCGGCCCGGGGGGGGATGGTAAAGTTTCGAATTGATCGATACATATCGTGGGACAATTCCATTTTGACTTCATATTATGCCCTGAAGGCTAGTTTGTACGTTTCTGTATGTTGGCCGCGTTGAAAAAAATAGGTTCGCTACGCGTACATGAATCTACGAATAGCAATACATCGTTGCCCACCCTGTCCAGTGTCCAGCATTGAACTATAAATAAACTGGAAGGCTAACTCCTATGATGAAGGCCTATGATTCGTTGAAGCAGCCCGCGCACGGGAAAATCAGCTTTCAAAAGGACTAAGGAGAGTTTCGAGGAGTGAGAAAAATCAATCTCGTTCCCCGAGCCTGCGATCCTTGGGAAGGAACGCGAGGCTCTGGGATAATCCGTTTCAGGGAGCAATCTGATTGGCCGTTGAAATGGAATGCGTAGTTCAATCTTAGCCACAATTCCTGGCTTCCGGTAACGGATTATCCCAGAGCCTCGCGTTCCTTCCCGAGGATCGCAGGCTCGGGGAACGAGATTGGAGAAAAATAAGACAAAAGTTACCTGGTTTGAGAAAAATTCGGTCAAAAGTTTGTTTTCGAGCAAAAATGTGCAAGAAAAACACTTTTTCCATGGGAATACTGCTATGATTGGGATTCAAACCAGGTTTTCCAATTAGTTCCAACTGTTTTACATCTTTCTGCAGCAAAAAGTAAGGAGTTTTGCTTTTGCATTTTGAAAAAATGACGAAAGTTTGACGTGCCGAAGGAAACTTCGCTCTTCAACACAAAAAAATATACTATAAAACATTTTGACAGTCCCAAAACTTATGCTGTACTAAATCCCAGGTATTGTTATTGATCCTGAGCTTTTAGTCCTTGTTTTATTGCTTCTAAAACATAAATAAATTGGCGTTTTTCAAGTGATGTTATTTTCGTCATCGCTCTTCTTGTTGGCCACTATGAGCACTTTGAATATGGCAATATTTTTGTCAATTTTTAAATGCTTTTCTTTCGACCTCAAAACGTTCAATCTTCTTGAAACTTCGCACACAGATGTATTTTGCATGGGTTTAAATAATTCCCGAGGTATGACGTCTTAGTTTTATCTTAAACTTTCAAAAACTCAGAAAAACCAGCCTAAAACGCGCGGTTTTTCTGACCGTTAATGCTTATGGTCGTGTTTTTTCGTATTTTTTTGCTAATTCGTGATTTGTTTGATTTGCGAATATTAAATTCGTTTATCATACTACTGATATAAATTAAATTTGGTGGTAAAACTAATATTTTGGGGCAAGATTTTTCTGATCAAAAAATGTGCATATTTTGAAAAAAAATTTTAAAAAGGACTGGGGTTACCTGCAGAAAACACTCATAGCCGGCTTCAAAGATGGCGGCGAACTTATCGTTCCAGTTTATTTATAGTTCAATGGTGTCCAGTGGTCAATCGACAACTTTAAAAAGTGAATGGCCGCCAAACACAGGGCCGCCCAGAGGGGGGGGGGGCAGGGGGGACAAATTGCCGCGGGCCCCGAGTTGCTGGGGGCCCCTGAAAAATTTTTGTTGGGCCCCAAATCACCTAGTCCCAGTCTTTTCATGTGAAAAAGCGCTGAATGTATTAAAAAAAATAACAAAAATAGAAGGCCTAGGTCTAGGCTGGTAAAACCCACAGTAACTGTGTCTTATGCGTGCACAATCAGAACGCGTTTTTCGCGTGACGAATTCGTCATACACGCCATAATAATAGAGACTCCTGCTCACTAACCTATATAAGGCCAATGGTCCTGCCGTGAAACAAAATATTATGAAACACATCAATACACATTACACAATTGGTGACATTGACTAATAAAGTATTTTCAATTGTTCGTAAATGATATGTTGAAACAGAGGCGAGATAAGTACAATATATAGTTAAACGTGAACAAGAATCGCGTATAAATACAACACTGTTGCACTTTTATTGTGTCTATATTGAGTGAACTATTCGACATGAGCACAGACATCATATTAAAGGATCGTATTACATTACTAAATTCTAACAACAACTGTCAACATCTTGGAGTCCTTGGAGAGTAGAGAGTTACGTCGCAAACAATAAACATCGGCACTGAACGAAAATGTGCGTGATCATGAGCCGAACCATATCGCGAAATAATGAGAAATCGGCGCTGCATGATACAGATTTAGAACGCGTCAACGCGCAATAAATATAATAAGCTTTATTTATCAAAGTTCAGACTTCAGAGGTCGCCGGTCGGGTTTGTTCATATATATAAACATTTAAAACATTTAATGGGTCAATTACTCAATTTTACTCGAAACCTTAGTGGCTTACTTTTTCGCTGGTTGTTATACTTTAAAATAATTCTGTAGCTCATATTTTACCAAATTTCGCCTTCATTCGAGCGCCAAAACGGATTCAAATGCCTATTATAGGTGTCAAGATGACTCCAAATAGGAAACATGGTAGACGCTTCGAAAACCATTAAACCAATAGTGCAATACGTACTATTTTGTAAATAGTGCTGAAAAGTGTACAGCAATCATGCTACTACAAAACAGACACGTAGTTCCAAGATTAAGTCGCTCCATTTTCATCCACAAGTCATCGTATTTCAATGTGTGAATAAATATAAATCATAAATTTTAACCCCTCTTTACCGCCATATTGGATTGTCTCGCGACCAAGCCGTGAGCAGAAAAATTTTTTGGGTTCGCTTTAAGGCTTGGTTACCAAGCACTGAACTATATATTTTAACTGGATACATCATAAAAGTGTATTTTACTTCCGGTAGTGCAGAGTGGGTAATTAAAAATAATTTATGATTGTTTAGTATACTTTACAAACTTCTGATGCTGATATTGTGTTAATTTAAAAAAGAAATATATCGGAGAAACTGCAATCAATAAATGAGGTGAGTACATTTATTTACAGAGTTTGTTCTATGCTGGCCAGTATTTAATAGGCTATTTGGGAGCGAAAACATTTCGTTTCTGCACTTTGTTTGGTGAAAATATATAGAAATTATCTCAATTGTTTTTTTCACATTTCGATTTTCATTCATTGGTATGAAATAGGTAATTGGACAAGTACTGGTGTAAGACATTGTGTAGCCTAAATAATGAGGACCAGTAGTTCAATTGGTTATCCTTTATTAATTTACTCCGACTCCTGTGATGGTGAACATGTACGCAAAAAACGGGGGAAACTACGATTAGATAGTAACTGAATATGTGAATTTTATGTGACACGATGAGGGCGAGGATATATAAGAGCGAGAGATTGAATTGGAATAGGAAAGGCAACCCTGTACGCGTTTCGACCTGACCGGTCTTCTTCAGCAGGGTTTTTTTAAGGGGGGTGTAGATAGAGTTTGCAGAGTGAAACTAGAATGCAGGAGAGTTTAGGAGTACTGAACAATTTATGTGAAACCAGAGAAAACAAATTATTACGAAGTTATAATGTATGAATTATACAATACAAAAATGAAGGTTGAAAGAAAGTGAAAAGGATGAAATTACTGAATATGTTATTAGTAAAATTATCCTACCAAAGGTCTTGTTGTTGCGGGACATAACGTACTTTATTGTTCATCTTTAACTATATTTTTTTTGGAGCGAAGTAATTTGCTGGTCCTTTACGGTAAAACTGACTCAACGGTATAGTGAGTTTGAATGCTTATGATGGAAGGGGTGGAGTAGGATTTATTCAGTAGCGTGATCATGTGACTGTAGGTGATTGCATCCAAATATTGTGCCAGTGGCTTGATTGACAGGGATAGTGGCGTGAGGCAATTATTGAATTGTGAGGAAATTAATGATGATAACGTGCAGGGTTTGATATTATATAAAAATTATATATTGATTAAACAAAAATATGAATAAACAATAACTGAATTATGTACAAATATACAACAAAACCCAAAACAAAGATAGTAAATGAATAATACGATATGGCCATTGTTAGTCAGTTCACAACAGCTCCGGTGTTGATCTTTCCACGCAGAGGATAAGAGTTAATATCTGTATATTGTTATTTTAGTATATAGAACATAAAGCAAGCTTTTAGGGCTAAAACAAGTAACAAAGATAATGTATAAACCACATTGGGATAAAAAATATCATGGAATGTCATGCGCTGACAATTACTGAATAAACCTCGTAAAACGCGCTAATCAGCATGCAATACTTTGTTTGAACATGTATAAAGGACCCAGAACTGGGTAAAGGAATTATTAAAACTCTTGCTATTGACCGTCCAAACACATATTAGGTATGTCCAAGGACATCAGACTATATCTTTATTGTCAACTGTAGGCGCATGGTGAGGTAGACCAACTTGCATGATTTCTGAGTCTATTCGAGTGGTTTCATGAAGGTGTTATAGTAGGAAATGCCACAGTAGATGCCGAGGATTGTTATGATAAAAATTGGCGGGTTAGGATAAAACGCGGATACGGACGGATGGATGGCGGACGGACGGACGGACGGATGAGTGGCGGACGGACGGACGGACGGATGGCTTCCAAAAAACGTTTTTCAGCCCTTTTTAAGTCATATCCGCGTTTTATCCAAAAGCATAAAACGCGGATATGGTTCAGAAAACGTTTTTCAGCCCTTTTTAAGTCATATCCGCGTTTTATCCAAAAGGATAATACGCGGATATGGGCCAAAAAACGTTTTTCAGCCCTTTTTAAGTCATATCCGCGTTTTATCCAAAAGGATCAGTAAAACGCGGATATTGTCCAGAAAACGTTTTTCAGCCCTTTTTAAGTCATATCCGCGTTTTATCCAAAAGGATAAAACGCGGATATGGGCCAAAAAACGTTTTTCAGCCCTTTTTAAGTCATATCCGCGTTTTATCCAAAAGGATAAAACGCGGATATGGGCCAAAAAACGTTTTTCAGCCCTTTTTAAGTCATATCCGCGTTTTATCCAAAAGGATAAAACGTGGATATGGTCCAAAAAACTTTTTCAGCCCTTTTTAAGTCATATCCGCGTTTTATCCAAAAGGATAAAACGCGGATATTGTCCAGAAAACGTTTTTCAGCCCTTTTTAAGTCATATCCGCGTTTTATCCAAAAGGATAAAACGCGGATATGGGCCAAAAAAGTTTTCAGCCCTTTTTAAGTCATATCCGCGTTTTATCCAAAAGCATAAAACGCGGATCTTTAATCTTTAATAAACTGATTATTTAAACACGGTAGCCTGTTCAGCAGATAATATTTACAGCGCTGGTTTTCAAAGGGCCGTGTGTTTACAACAATAATATAAAAAGGACAAAAAGAATATAACTATTTACAATGAATTGATACGGATGAATTAAGTAATTGCCGTTTAAACGACAAAATTGAAAGATTGTTATAATTTTCAATAGTTTCACTTGGAAGTTCGTTCCAGGACTTAGCAGCTCTATACGAGAAACTTCGTTTGAGAAAATTTGTCTTTGGTTTGGGTAGGTTCAATTTAATTTGATTGCTTCTTAGATTGTAATTGTCATTTTGACTTACTGAAAACAATTTTCCAAGGTATCGAGGTAATCGACCAGTTAGTACTTTAAATGTCATTATTAACTGTCGTTGTTTTAGAAGTTCTTCTATTGGAAGCCAATTAAGACTATCTAGCGTTTGCATGGAACGAATCTCGTATGTGTCCCCTGTTATCACACGCGCTGCTCTCTTCTGCAGTATAAACAATTTATCAATTATCGAACAACATCCATCATTCCAGATTGTTGAACAATAATTGAAATGAGGCCCCACTAAGGCATTGTAGATTTTTATCAGACTATCTCTATTGACAAACAATTTTGCTCTTTTCAGCAGGGCGATATTATTTGAAATTGTTTTACATTGCATTTCATTATGTTTATTCCATTTTAACTGGTCGTCAAGGATCATGCCTAGTGACTTTTTTGGTAAACTCGCTTAATGTTGTTTCCCCCTAATGTTAGTACTGGGCTATTTTCAATTGAAGCTAAGCGACGTCTTGATCCTATTATCATAAATTCACTCTTTTTCATATTTAATGAGAGCTTGTTAGCTGTCAACCACCTATGAACATTTTCAATGTCTTTATTAAGTTTGATCTCAATTTCATATGGACTAAACCCTTCCCAAGAAAGGCTTGTGTCATCAGCAAAAAGATTTGCTTTAGTTGTCTCTAAACAGTTAGGAAGATCATTTATGTACAATAGGAATAAAATAGGCCCAAGGTTAGAGCCCTGAGGTATCCCGCATTTATTTGTCTAACAGCTGACATCTTGCTGTTCACAGAGCATATTTGGCTTCGACCAGAAACGTATGATTCGAACCATTTCAGGCTAGTTCCTTTAATACCATATAATTCAAGCTTTGATAAAAGAATATGATGGTCGACAGTATCAAAAGCTTTTTTAAGGTCTAGAAATAAAACTCCGCTAAGTAAACCTCTGTCCATATTGAACAACCATTCATTTGACGGAAGCCAGACTGCTGTTCCACAAGAATGCCATTTAACCTCAAGAATGAACTTAGCTGCAGGTATACCAGTTTTTCGAAAAGTTTAGCTACAGCTGAAATAACAGATATTGGCCTATAATTTTCACAGTCTGCCTTATTTCCTTCTTTAAATATGGGGGTCACCTTTGCTAATTTCCAATCATTAGGGAAAACGTTTTCAGCCTTTTTAAGTCATATCCGCGTTTTATCCAAAAGGATAAAACGCGGATATGGTCAAAAGAACGTTCTATAAGGGCATATCTATATGTATAAAGAATATTGAATATTGTCCTAGAATTTGAACAAATAAAAACCAATGTCTCTTCGCTTAATTACTTACTGCGAGATAAAATTACAATTTAGTGTTAATAAAGTTTTAATTTAGTGTCAGTTATCTGGTATGTAGTACTCCAATTTTATGACAACGTAATGTGCTGTTTTTCAAATGCTTTGATGCAATGCAGTTATCGGTTTAAATATACCTACAATTCGTTAAGTAACAGTTAAGATATGACAATTGCCGTACGGCCTACTTTTACGCGAACGCAAATTACAACTGCAACTTTCATGCTTAATTTTCTCTGTTATCTGGGCATGTAGTAATGTAGTTTTATGCCAATGCAATGTGCTATTTTTCAAGGGCTTTTCAATGCAGTTATCGGTTTAAATATACCTAAAGTTCCCGTTAAGATATGACAATTGCCGTACGGCCTACTTTTACGCGAACGCAAATTACAACTGCAACTTTCATGCTTAATTTTCTCTGTTATCTGGGCATGTATAGTAATGTAAGTTTATGGCAATGCAATCTGCTATTTTTCAAGGGCTTTTCAATGCAGTTATCGGTTTAAATATACCTCAAATTCCCGTTAAGATATGACAATTGCCGTACGGCCTATTTTTACGCGAACGCAACTAGAACTGCACTGACTTTCATGCTTAATTTTCTCTGTTATCTGGGCATGTAGTAATGTAATTTTATGCCAATGTAAGGTGCTATTTTCCAGGGCTTTTCAATGCAGTTATCGCGGTTGAAATATACCTCAAATTCCCGTTAACATATGACAATTGCCGTACGGCCTACTTTTCTCACGCATGCAAACGCGAATTACAATTGCCACTTTCATGATTAATTTTCTGTTACCGGTCGCGTACTTTATGCCACTTTGGCAACACGGCCGGATCGAGGGACGGATAACAGAGAAAATTAACTCTCTTTCGTTTGGCGCCGAAATATAAACCAGGTTGAAACCGACCTTGTATTTTGCAGGTTCTTATCTTCGGTTCTGTGCATGTTATGTAGCAAATCCAATTGGAGCAAAGTCAAGTTGAACATGTTCAAGGATTAAGGTTACATCATATGATAGATTCCTGTTTCAGAAAAATTGTCACTGCGTGCTCAATTTTTTAGTTACGTTTCTCAAATTTGGTACATGCAATGATAACTAACTGTAGAAGCTACTGTTTTAACCAAAATTCACCACCTTTTAACCTGTAGTCGCAATGAGACATCTTTTGAAAAATAGCACCTCTTGCGCCACGAGATTTAACGACAGACCGTTTAACTCAGGAGCTCCCAAAATATCATATTTCTCATCTCAAATGTCCAAAGAAGAAAAGTGTGTTCGCATTTTTTGACAGCTATTGTATTTGCTTTGATATAAAGCAGACAACTTGACTTATCTTGCGCGGGTATAAGCGGTTGAAGAGATGCTTCCAAATTGAAAAATAATGCACTAAATCGAAAACGCGAACACACTTTTGTTCCTTTATTATTGATTAACATTGTGGTCAAGTTTGGGACCAATCGGATAAAACGCTCTGTCGTTAAACTCTTTTTTGTCGAGGAGATTGGGTAATTTTGCTTTCTCTTCAAACGACGATTTAAGATTTGACGAGGTTTGCACTCTTTCTGTCATTTTCTCCGCCCCCAATGTTAATCCACTTGTGACCTCTGCGGTTAACCAATCACAAACAAGCAAACTTTAATATTTTTTGGCAAGGTGTTTATCACATTTATCTTTATATAATTATAGTCTATAGACTACAAAACGCAAACGCAGTAGAAAAGTCACTGAAGCCGACATCGCACATAGCTTGAACTTCGAGAGATTCTGTAAATACTATATTATAAGCTTTCTAATGTTGTCGCAATGATATATGCCTCCGAACAATAACACGGCTTATAATTTAGTGAATTTCACACCTTGATATTTGACGCCAGCAAAGTTCAATCGTAATTACAAGTTTCGCGCAAAGCTATTCAGTGGTCATAGCATTTTCCCCTATATCTCGGTCGCTTTTTAACATATTCTTAAAAAAGTTGCTGGAATTGAGAGATATATCATTACTTAATATGAATATATATAAAAAAAATTTTGGACAAAAGCAGAGTTTCATCATATAATGTAACCTTAAAGCTAACCTGAAGTTCAGGCCCTATCACAGAATAGGGCCTGACACAAAACCTATCTAAAGTGTGGGATTCCCGTCCACCTGGTGGACGGGAAATCTGATTGGTTGATCAGCATCATGAAGGATTTTGATTGGTTGCAAGTTCACATAAACAACAGTTTTAAAAATAGCTCGGTCAAGGCGAAAATTAATATAAAGGTCAAACGCACGTAACAAATTCCATTATCGATTTCTTCGAATTTCTTTTCTTTTATGCTTTATGGCAGAAAATAAATCAAACAAACAGTATTTTGAAAGGGCTTCATCAAAATCTTTGACGAATTTTGGATACACACGACGCTGAAAGAACAGCCAAACTAGTCATGTATTCGAAAGCTTGTTGTTGACAGCCAAGATGTTCTGCCAAATTGCTTCGCCGGCAAAAGTCTTATTTCTAATATCAGGTCCTACCGGCGTTGTTTTCTGGGCTACATCGCCTTCTTCGTGGTATGATTGAGAATTTAATTGTTGCTGTTATTAGCCCGTTAGTCGTTAGAGTATATCCGCGTCCAGCAAGTTGAGACCTTGAGAAAGCTTGGCAGTCAAGCCGTGCACAGAACTGACTAATTAAATCTTTGTCTGCTGTTCGCCTGTTCGGTTAAATAGAGAAACTGACTCTTAATTATATAAAAGTACCTTGAATTTTTAAGTTTAATTAAAAAGCAAAATGCTCTGCGGACATGTTCATGAGAATATAATTTTTTTGTGTAACGAAATCTACAACACTTGTCAATATATTGCATGTGTGTTTAAAAATAACATGTGGGCGTCCCACGGTCTAGACAGGTTTTGTGTCAGGCCCTATTTCAAATTAGGGCCTGAACTTCAGGTTAGTATTGGTGCAATGCGACGGGTTAAGCCTTCTGTTCCACCACTGACACTAAAAATGCTATACTGTATAATGCTATTGTGCAGCCCTATCTGCTGCTATTGTGCAGCCCTATTATTGTGCAGCCCTATCACTGCTTCCAGTCCTATCGAAGATAATGGAAAGAGCAGTTCAAATTCAACTAGTCGATTTTCTTAATGAGAATAGTGTGTTATCCCAATTTCAATCTGGCTTTCGAAAGAAGCACTCGACGGAAACGGCAATAGTTTATTTATCTGATAGAATTATAGAACATATGGACAGGCAGCGTTTGTGTGGGGCTGCTTTCATTGACCTCAAGAAGGCCTTTGATTTGGTGGACCACAAATGCTTACTACATAAACTTGAACATTATGGAGTAAGGGGTAATTCGTTAAACTGGTTTAAAGATTACATCACTACTAGAACGCAAAGGGTTAAGTATGACAACAAATTATCTGGTAGCACTGAGATCAATTATGGTGTCCCACAAGGTTCTATTTTAGGACCTCTTTGCTTTAAGCCTAGTTCTCATTCATCGCAAACTGTCACCGACGATCGGCGACTCTTATCGCCGATACTCGCCGAGCGCGAACGCACGAAAGTTCTCATCGGTGATCGTCACAGATGACAGCCGATGTGTTTCGAAATTTCCCACCAAGGCACAAAATGGCCCCATTCAATGCAAAGTTCATGATTTCTGTCAAACTTCAGTTGATTATTTCCTTGCTTGTTGAGGAAAAAACAACTTTTACTCATTTCTCATAGATAAAGTTGATCTATTTTTCAAGCAGGTGGCAGTCGGCGATGGTCGCAAGAAACAAACTTTTTTGTTTCCTGCGATGTCATCGCCGATGGTCGGCGACGATTACGGACAATCGGCGATATAATTTTTTATGTGTTCTCATAAATAGCAAGCGGTCGCCGACGTCGAAAGCCTCCCATCGCCGACGGTTTGCGATGAATGAGCCTAGGCTTTATATTATATATTAACGATCTACCAGAATGCATAACAAAGTGTGACATAAATTTGTATGCGGATGATACCGTAATTTATTACGCAGACAAGACCGCAAAGGAAGTAGAAATAACACTGCAGAACGACATAGATAAAGTTTTGGATTGGTTGGAAGAAAATAAACTACTGCTAAATCAAACGAAAACGAAGGTGATATTGTTTGGTACGAAACCAAAACTTAATAAAGTTAACACGTTTAGTATCCTGCTCAAGGGACAGGAAATTGAGCGTGTCGTAAAGTTTAAATATCTGGGTATCATTTTCGATCAATGTATGACATGGCGAGAGCACGCGGAATCAGCTGGAGGGGAAGTAATGAAACGATTAGGATTGTTATCTCGAATTAGAAACTCGCTAACACTTCGGGCAGCAAAATGTGTCTATATTTAACAATTATTCGCCGAAGGCGAGGTGATTATCGGTGAATAAAAACCGAGACGAAGTCGAGGTTTTTATTCACGATAATCACCGAGCCTGA